>PVKZ01003297.1:0-143032 GCA_004027375.1 Macroglossus sobrinus
ATTAAATATTTACAGTTACCAAGAGGCAAGCATCGTAAGCGTTTTTCCTTATTCTGTGTAACAGGGAACAGATGTAGAAAAATTCTTATTTACGAAGTTCAGATGGCAAGTAGCAGAGCTGGGATTTAAACACATGTATTTTAACTCCTTTTTCACTGTTATTTTCACTGTACCGCACTGCTCCCCACAGGAACTCCCCCCACAACACACACATCATTTCTAGAACTTTACGTGTAGGTTTTCATTTACATAATGGAATATATCATAATAGCTAAAAATTGATTCTCATCGAAAATCGATATGAAGTGATTTGGCTCTAAATATCCAATTTCTGAAAGCTTTAGAAGACTGAACTCGTGCAAAATAAATTATCAGCATAAAAAAAGACATTATTATCCCAGGAAATCATTTATCTGAAAATGCGGATACTAGCAAAGCCTTCGCAATGGGTGTGAATAAACTCATATGGGAAAATACTTTAGGGTATGTTCCTACATTGTTCCTACATTTTTCAGTTCAATGCTTAATGAGCTGTGCTGTCTTGGAGCTCATCACGTCGGAAATCCTGGTGTCACAGAATTTGGAGAGTTCGCATGGGCCCAGGGTCGGGTGGTGGTCACCGCAGCGTCACGTCCGGGGTGGACAGCAAGCGGCTCTGAGCGTGCTCATGGCGTCAGCCTGCGGTCGAGCTGGACCCAGCTCTTCTGCTCCCCCAGCCTCTTTCTCTTTTGGAAGAAGTTAGGAAGCGCTGACAAAGGTCGCAGGCGTCGGGTGCCGGGGGCTGACCTGGCTGACCCCGCGGGCGGTGCTGACAGGGCCTGGCTGTCCCCTCCCGGTCCTGGAGTCTGGATCGCGTGGGAAGCATCGCTGCGCTTAGCGGCCCGTCCGTATGAACAGTGGGGACGTGGAAAACCAGCCCCTGCGTTTCCCTGGTCTCGCATTCTGTGATACAACGGCGACTCCGAGCTGTGTTTATTCTGTCTGAACAAGAGGAGAACCTTCTTTCCCTCCAGCGATGGCAGAGTATGACGCTTCAGGAAGGATCGCCGTGCACTGTCCGTGGGCGCGTGGTGCGGGGACGCGTTCCCGGTTATCCGTGAGCAGTTGGAAGAAATGCGGGCTGGGAGAAGGAACAATGTACCCGTCCCGTCTTCAGCGATGATGCCAGCCTCAGGTGGCATGTCCGTGGAGCGCCTGTGACTCCAACCCGAGGCCACGGAGGACATGCCCGTGTGCAGACAGGGCGCATCTGGGGTGCCATGCTTGCGTGTGCTGGGCGCTGTTCAGGCCTGGGAGGTGGTGGGGAGCATGGCAGGGGTGCGTTCAGACGCTTCGTGTTACCCACTTGCTGCCGTGGTGTGGAGTTAACAGCATGCGCTTCGTGGTCGGGTACAGCTCAGCCATGCAACCAGCCACGTGAGGCTGGAGAGGGTGCTTGGCTTCTCTGTTATAACGTCCTCACCTGTAGGGTACAGGTAACCGTGCCTGACTCAGAGCTTCTGTCAAGGTCACAGGGCACGTGAGAGCGCAGTAAAGTTTAGTTACACTGTTGGTCTCTTCTTCTTCTTCTTTCTTCTTTCGTCTTTCTTCTTTCTTTTTCTTTCTTTTTCTTTCTTCTTCTTTCCTCTTCTTTCTTCTTTCTTTCTTTTTTCTTCTTCTTCTTCATTGTCTTTGAGGTTATAATCTAAAAATCTGAAGGACAGGAGCCAGCTATGCAAAGGTGACAGCATTCCAGGAGGAGGGACTAGCTAAGGAAGCTGATGGGATGACCGGATGGGTGGGGCGTCCGTCACTGGAGATGGCCCTCAGGCACTGCAGGCGGAGGCAGAGCTAGAATCTTAACTCTCTAGTTCTTTCTTTCTTTTGTTCGTTCATTCATTCCTTCTTTCTTTCGTTAGTTCTTTCGTTTTTAGAGAAGGAGTTGCAGTTTGAGAATCCCGTGTCACGCCAGATGGAAGTGTTGGGCAGCTTTGCTGCTGCAAACGTCCCTCAGTTATCACAGGCGATGTGTTGTGACTGTCTGTGACAGGGATGAGAGAACAGTAAAGTATGTACGAAACGTCCTGCATACTGTGAACCAAAGACATGCAGAGTAATTACTACGCATTGTCATATTTTCGAGTAGTGACAGAATTTTAGATTTTTTTGACCTCATTTTTATTTTGCATATAATTACTTGCTCGGTCGTTAGCCCTTTATGAGACGTGGAGCGGTGGTCTTACGTTTTTCTCAGCATTGGAAAGTGCTGGGGGCGGGTTCTTCAGTAACTATGGTGAATTTGTACGTGCCTCTGTTCCCAAACGCCTGATTCTAGCAGTCACGCCAGGTTGGGGACGATGCTGTCGGGAAGGGGTTCACTCCTCAGTCTGGTTCATCCGCCATCCCTTATCTGTGCCTGGAACATTCTTAGTGAGTAAGCTATTTACCAGCAAATACAAAGTTTTATTTCAGTTATTCATCGTATAGGGAACTTGTGCAGGCTTAACACTGGAGAGATAAGAAACGTGTAATCAAAATATTTTAGTTTGTTGAGAACACTCAGAGCAGCACACAGTGTATACAATAGACCAGAGACGCGCGGACGCTGTTGTCGCCTCCACGGAGAGGCTGCCAGCACACGGCTTCTGTTTCTGGGCCGACTGTTTCTAGTTCAGAATTGAAAAAGAAGACCTCATTCACAAGGACGTCCACTTACCAGAAATTCTTGGTCTTTTTTCATGTTTAAATAATCCTAAATTACTATTGTATAGAAGGAAGTGTTATCGGTTATCTAAAGAAAAAGGCTGTGTATTTTAGAAGGTGTGTGTACGAACTCGCACACAGATGCATCAAGAGACGATCCTGTGCGTCCCCTGGTGTCCCCGTCTGAGACTCTGTCCTCAGGGGAGAATTCGGTGTGTGTGTGTGGGGTGGGGGGCAGGAGAGGGCCGTGTGCACAAAGACAAGCCTCTTGCTACCTCACGTAGCCTGTTGAGAAACTGGAAACAGCCTGAAGGCTTGTAGAAGGGGCTTGTAATGTAAGGAACCACCACACACACTCTCGCAATGGAAATTTTATAAGACTAAAGTTAACAGCTATTAAAATTTGTAGGAAGTCAGAAAACATTTATTTAATGTTTAAGGTTATAGTAATTTTTCCCAGTGTTATAAATTTCTTGTATTTGTACTTATTTCCATAATGAGGAAGAAAAGAATCCCAGATTTAAAAAAAATTTTAAAAAATCAATATTGGAGATTGCTGCCTGACTAGAGTCAACAACTTTAGAGACCGTAAAGCTTGAATTTTTATTTAAAAAAAAAACACAAGTGGTTTCAGTACATTTTAGGAACTTTTTTACTTTGAGATGAACCATGTAGCTTCTGTTGTAGATTTCTTTCAGAAATAAATTCTAGAGAGGAGCCCTCGGATTTGGAGCACACAATTAAAGGAAAGAGGAGAATTACAAGTAATGAGTAATAACGTTAGTTTCAGAAGAGAATTGGGAAGAAGAATTTCTGGACCATCGATATATTAGAAGTTCCAAGAGAACTTTCACAACAATACTTAATTTCTCACCTCGCCGAGAAATTTTTAAAAATTTAAACTACCCAAGAGCTCATCAGAACGTTTTAATTTGGGAAATAAGTGTTACTAACAAGGGAAACATTAGTTACATTTATTTCCTTTTTCTTCCCTCCCTTTTTTTCCTCACTCCCCCTCCCCCACTTATTTTTTTTAATCGTGGTAAAACACACGTAGTGTGAGCCATACCGTGTCAACCGCATTCACGTGTGCAGGCCTTCGGCGTCCCCCCATCTCCGGAACGCTTCATTCCCCTGAACGGAAATTCTGTCCCCAGGAAATGCTGACCCTCCGTTCCCGCTCCTTAGGCCCCTGGCGCCCACCTCTCCACCCTCTGCCTCTGTGAATGTGACTGTTCTAGATACCTCGTGTCATCGTTTCTTTCTTCGTAGCCTCGATGCTCTTAGGGATTGTCCAGACTCCTTCGCTCATCCCAGTTACCCTCCGTCTACCGTGGTCACAGGCTCTGGAAGGGCATGTCGGTACGCCGAGCGGGAACCTGGTTGAATTTACAGTCTGTTTAGCATAAACTAGCCTAGCCCTACACAGGTCACTACAACAAGGGATGGAAAGGGGTGTTCAGTGTGGAGCTGGAGGAATGAGAGAGACGGGGGCCTGGAGTAGGCTGCGTGGGGAGCCGTGTCCCAGCCGCCGGGGGCGCTCGTGGGCGTGGGGAAGACGGTGCAGGGGCTGGTCCGCTGGGCGGCACATTTTACCCAGTGGTCCGTGGCCGTTCGCCTGCTTGCTTTGGTTTTCCTTGTGTTTTTGTTTGTTGGTAGCAGAGCCAGGTTGGGTCAGCCCCTCCATTCCCTGATGTTTGTAGTAAATCCCTTGCTTGGCCCTGGCCTGTGGTTCAGAGGGCTGGTCGGGGAATAGAGCGAACACTCGGGAATCTAGGAGAATAGTCTGGTCCACTTGGGAGGTTAGAACACCTGTGAGCACACCTGGGTTTGTATCCTGACCTTTTAAACCTAACTCTGCTAAACTTTCCTGGTAAGAGAGCCAGGGGCTGTGATGCTAGGACAGTGACTTTCCATTGCTACAACCCCTGCCGTTCGCCGGGAGGATTTTAGGTGCCTTCGCAGTTGAGTGGGGGACAGCGAGGTCTTCCCTGGCATTCGGGACCTCCCAGTGCTGGTGCCCATTTCTCTGTGTTCGGGAGCCTCCCCTAGGTGACAGGATGTGTCCTTCACTGATGGGTCTCTCAGTGACTTGCGTAAGGTCCCACAGTTTGTAAAGGGGAGCTGGGAGCTGACAGTTGGACGCTGGCACACCTGTCCTCCGAACTGCGCTGCCTCCTGTATCAGGTGTTTGGGCTTCCTTTGCTGTGTTTCAGAATGTTGCTTAGATATAGACCATCTTGAAGAAGGTTAGTAATTCACTGTCACATGCAGAGGCAGTAGTGTTCACAGGTGTCGGCTGTGGACAGGAAAGCATGCAAGATTTCATTGGAAACCCAGCGAGTCAGCATTGATCTCCACCGTTTCATATAAGGGACTTGGGCATCTGTGGGTGTGGGGATCTGAGGGGAGTTCTAAAACCAGTCCCCTGGGGATAGACCGAAGGATGACTGCAGTCCTGCTTTGACTACAACAGAGGGCACACCCAGGGGCGTGAGATGCGGGTACAGGAATGAGTCAGGTAGGCAGTGGG
Organism: Macroglossus sobrinus; assembly: GCA_004027375.1. Lineage (NCBI taxonomy): Eukaryota > Metazoa > Chordata > Mammalia > Chiroptera > Pteropodidae > Macroglossus > Macroglossus sobrinus. Next base: position 5,216 of record PVKZ01003297.1, read on the forward strand.
CGCCATTGAGCGTTAGGGCGGAAGAGTGATGTGCGGCCTGCTCGGCGTTAGGGATTCGCACAGTGGCTAAATCAGTGACGACAGCAGGAGGGAGGCCAGTTCAGAAACAGACGTGGCAGTTGACGATTGGCCCCAAGCTGGGTGAGAGCGTGGCACGTGGAAAGTGGGTTTCTCTTGGGTGGGAGGACTCGTTAGAGACGCCGGTTTCTGTAGGGGGTCCTGTCTGCTCGGTTTCACTGCCTTACAGACAGAAGCGGGATCTGCATCGGCACCCAAAAAAACATTTCATTGTTGCTAACAATGAAACAAAATGCTCTATCACTTCAGACACTTAATAACTATTTGTTTGCTAATGATATTCATATTAGTTCACATACTTTGGAAATGCTTCAACTATATTACATTGTTCAATCCCTCACATCCCTATGATTGTAGTTGCTTCTTTCTATCATACCTGTTTGTAGAGGTGGAAAATGAGGCACAGAGAGGTTGAATAACTCTTAGCCCAGTCCATGTGGTGCCAGTATGTGGACGCAGGCCACCTGCCTGCGTAGCCTGTGTTTTGAGCCCCGTCTTGAGCAAAGAATATGATGGCATGTAGCCAGCCTCCTTCCCACAGTTCTACAAGGTTGCGAGGGGCTGTTCTTGGCACTTTATGAAGCAGTGTTTTGGTAATGCTTATCCCTTCCTAGATAAGGATTGCTGTGGAAGCCTGGAATAAGGGAATATCTAAAATGAAGTATAGCAGACTGAACCAGAATTGATCACATTCACATTGAGAATTCACTGGCTTTAGCTCTGAGATTTTCAGTTTCCCTCACTCCCCCCTCCTCCCTTCTCCCTTTTCTCCCTCTTTACCCTACCCCATCCTCGTTTTTCCGTGGGTACCTTTGAGTAGGGCAGAACTTATTCTTTCCTACTGATCAGTATAGATTCTAGACTGCTATCTCTAATTGTGTAAACATTTATATGCTTCAGCTTCATGGCCTGTAAAAACAACTATTTGAATGCAGCAAGGCCTCCTATAAGCTTAAGCAAAGCAACGAGTATAAATCATCTAAATTGAGATTGTGCATATGTGAAAGTGAAAAACCTTCCCTCAGAGTGGTTAACCCTTCACTGTAAGGAAGGTCGTATGTCCTCTTTTGTTTTTAGCCATGAAATTGCTACTTCACTCTTTTTGGTCCTGTAGTAAATTTGTAGATTATGATGGGTGTTACCACCCTCCTGGTGAATTTAATGGTTTAGCTTTGCAACAAAGAAACAGAGGGAAGTTACCAGTGTGTTTAATTGCACCTGCTTAGCAGTAGCCTGAAAAAGATCCAAAAGCCAGACACCTGTCAGAGTTCCCATTTCTTTTCCATGATGCGGACTTTGCTGTTTTCATTTTGCTTAGGGGAAGACGGATGAAATGGGCAGAAGCGACTAGAATAACCATTCTCCACTTCATTTGTTACAGTTTCTTGTTTCCTTTTTTTTTTTAGTGCAGGTGTTTTTTTAGCATGGACAAGGATTTCTGTGCTCTTATCGTTGAGCATGTATATATATTATTGACATTTAAAGAATTAGAAAAAATAAAAATAATTTTAAGATAATTAGATATTTGAGCATTTTGCAATTCCTTTGAACTCCAATTAATTGTGGGAAAAGTATCATAGTTCTATCATGAATTCCCTTCTGTGTGAATTCTGTACCTTTAGTCAGCAGTTAGAGCCAAGAACAAATTATGTAGTTATTGTGATTGGATTAGTTAAGACGAATTATGTGAACAAGTTGAAAAGAAAGCTTAATACATGTGAAGTGTTGCATTATTTTATGCTGTGGGAACTTATATGATGAAGCACAAAAAAGGAAATGTAGTATAAATTCTTTTTGAAGTCTGAGAAAAGAATTCTCTGTCATCAGAAAGTTATTTCTTATGAACTATGGTCCATGAACTACTGTATCCCAGTAGACGTTATGGTCCATAGTATAATTGTAGATTTGTTTTATTTTTGTGAGATGTTAATGTAGGTGTTACTGATTTACCTTTTATTACAAATGAATTTAAATGCGTAAGTAGTACCATAAAAGTTATCACCGTTGTCTTCCTCTACCACCTTGTCTTGGTTGATACTTGTGTCATTTATTCAAAAGGTATAGTTACTTCTCTGAATTTATGAATGTAAGGGTTTCACAGATCCAGGGAGCGCAGTGCATTCCACGTTTAAATAAGAAATATTTGCCTAACTGACCATAGCTGTAGAACATCAGAGAGACAAAGTTCTGAAAGCAGCCAGAGGAGAAGGAGCAGGTTACCTGTGAAAGACGAGTTAGTGTGATGGCAGATTTCTGCAGTACTGTGGAATTTAGAAGTAGGAAAAGTGTCCGCAGAGTGACTTTAGAGAAATTATTGTAACTATTATTCAAGAATTATGATAAAATAAAAACATTTAGAGGTAAACAACTGAGAGAGTTTATCACTGAAAAACCTTCACAATTCCTCCAGATGAACTAAGGTAAGATGTTAATTCAAGAGAAAGAAGAATTATCTCTGCAGGAATGTCCGCGATGTACGATGGAATAGTCAACAGAAGGTACAAATGCAGGAGAAGCAAAACAAATGCGATGTACGATAATGATCGAGTCTCGAACTGTGAAATTACAAGTAAAAGAACTAAAATGTTATGCAACAGGAATAAACTAAAAAGAGGGAGATTGCAACTAAAGTTCTTTACTATCCAAAAAGGGAGATTTTTAAAAAATATGTATGGTAAAATCGCAGTGGAAATCACTGAAAGAATAAAAAGACTGAAAAAATTACAAAATAGTAAAGAAAGGGGGGAAATACAGTAGAACGGGGCCCTCCTAGTTGGGTAGTAGTAATCCTACAGAAACAAGATAAACTCTTGTCACCTAGAACATCTCAGAGCTGTTCAAAATATCCTAAGACCTATTCCTGATTATGAAAAATCTATAAACAATGCCATCAAGTGTTAATCTTAAGTAGCTTAAATTCTCTTCATTTGTTTACAGTATTGATCAAGTTAGGAAACCTTTACATCCAAGCTCTTCCCAAATTAACGGAGAGCGAAGTCACTGAGGCTTTGCTGCTCTGTGAGATTACGCGTCCTTCCGGGGCTGCTGCGTGCTCATCTTATGAAGTGGGTATTCTGGGTAAAATGGGATGTAGGTAGCTGACAGAGTATGGTGGTTTTCAGTAGTAATCGCCACTGTGGATGCTGTTTATATTTCTTGTTTGTTTGTGTGGATGCTGTTCATATTTTTTGTTTGTTTCATCTCTTTCTGTCCCCTACTTTGAAAATTTAATACTCGTATTTATTGAGCACTACTTTGGCCATTTGGCTAGGTTTTTACTTATTATTTATAGCACTCAGGACAGCCCTGCAAACAAAGGTTATTATTTTGCCTATTGCGACTCGATATTGCAAGAGGTTGCCATGTTCACGCCAGTGGCGGAGGCAGAATCCGAGCCCGATTTGCTTCACTTTGCAGCCCCTGCTCCTTCTGAACTGGTTCCCTCTCAGCTCTTCAGGTATTCTGTAAGAAGTGAATAAATACCACAGTACTGACTTTTGGTTAATCTGAGGGTCCTCTGTCTCTCTGAGAGGCAGTTCCTTTGTGAGAGCAGTAAGGGAGGACATGGAGAGGTGTTTCAGGGGACCCGCACGTGTGCTCAGGTGAAGCCGGATTCCCAGACCTGGTCCTTCATCGCAGAACAGCCAGTGTGAGAGATTGCTCCAGAGATGTAGAAGCCCTGGCTAGCGGAACTGGCGTCCCCGGGGTATCTTTCCGTCACCATCCCTTGAGTTCAGATCGGCAGCATCTGTGAGCTGCACTTTCACTTCTGTGTGTACAAGGAAAGGAGCCTGTACTCTGTAGCGTTAGTGCCCGCGTGGACGGCCGCTGATGACGTCCCCATGCAGGGGACGAAAACGCTGCGCATGGAGAGCACTGCATTGCTTCATTTGAAGGATGCAGTTCTCAGAGATCTGGATTTCGGGGATGGGGAAGCAGCGGCATCGGAACATTGGTGTCTCTGTAATCCGAATCCTCTCATTCTGAGGATGTGGCAGAGTAAGGTGCCCACAGCCTCAGGAGACTCCTGGCTGCCCTGGGAGCCGGTCTCCTGCTCAGAACGAACCTCTGTCTCTGCCCAGACGTTTCTCGTCACTGCTTTGCACACGAATGCAATGGTTCTGTTTCATGAAAGTTCCCAGTAATCACAGGTCTGGTGAACCACAGTGATACAAAACAATGAATGTGAAGTACCTTATTAACGTATTGTTTATATTGATTACATACTGAAAATATATTATATATATTGAATCAAACAAAACATTATTAAAGTCAATTTAACTTCTTTTTTAAACTCAACATGGCTACTAGAAATTTTACAGTATCTATGTGGACCCTATTTGTGGCTTATATTTATTTTGGTTGGTGAAGGTCTAGAACATTTTCCAGCCAGATTCCTTTACCTTTGCCAGTGATGCTCAACCATAGTTGAAACTTAGCATAACCTGGGTGCTTTAAAAACTCCCGCCCAGGTCACACTCCAGTCAATTACAGCAGAATCTCTGGAAATGTGGTCCAGAACCAGTGTGGTGCATCATGGGTTTTTTTTTAAGATTCCTATAAATCATGACCTCCTCACCATATATACATTTTTTAGCTCTTTCAGTTAAATTCATTAATTGATCAGCCCTTGCTTTTTCTCACACTAAATCTATGTCCTTGTATACTGTAACTCCATTTCTTCTTGTTGGTACTTTCTGTAGAGTTAGAATTAATATTATTGAAAAACGATGAAATATTTAATTCCAAGTAGTAGAAACAGAGAGATGCTGGGTTTCAAATTACGCTACCCAGAGTAAGTTCCAGGCTGAGCTAGACTGGGAAGAGAGGCTGGTTGATCTAGTTTAGTGCTGGCCTCCAAGAAACGTTTCGTGCAGTCATTTTTAAAAGGTAAAGTTTTCAAGAACGTGGGGGATTCTGTATTGGGCGGAGGTGTACCAGTGCTGTCCAGGCAGCAGTCTTCCTTGTCATCAGCTGGTGGCCACCTCTTGATTCCCAGAGGGAGCTGGTTTAGGTTGAAGGACTCCAGACGGGTCGTTCTGGGAATACTGGCGTGGCAAGATAAAGCAGATTATGTAGGCTTTATTCTCAGCAGACAAGTGGAGAGGACAGCAGGAAGGAGCACAGTCGCCTAAGTTGAGAATACACTTTGGGTGGCTAGAAAAATATACTGGAGGCCAACTAAGGACATCCTGTATTGACAGGATGCTCGTGCGAAAGTGGCCTTAGTGGTCACCGATCGACTCTAACCTGAAGTCTCTTCCGTTTGTGGCTCTCACCATCGGAATGGTGTCGTTAGAACGGAAAGCACTGACCCAGGGTCAGGAGACCCGAGTTGTAGTCTGCATTTTCTCCAATACCTACATTTATGGCCTTAAGCCATTTAACCTGCTGGGCTTCCATTTTCCCTCATCTGTGAAGTAAGAAGAGCTCTCTCAATATCCAGTAGTCCGTTCGAGCTTGTGAACAGTCCTGCAAAATACTAATGGAAGTAACAGGTGTGCCCACATAATAAGTGTGGTAGAAAACCATAAACGTTTGTGAGTGTTTTTAAATAGGGCATGATGTTTCTGACCTGGTCATGTTATTGTTGTGACATTGTCTGCAGCTTACTGTGACATGGTAGAGGAAGTCCATGCCTCCAGAGTTTGATCTCAGCTTCCGTTACTTGTCTTCAAGATGACCCCAGGAGCCAGCAACTCCATTCCCTAATATTTAGATCCAGCACTTTCTGAAGTGTATTGACTCAGCGTTATTCATTTCCTGTAGAGCGATAGCGGGACACGAATGTAGCATCAGAACTGTCAAACCCTGAGTTCGGGGTCTCAGTTGAGCCTAATGATAAAAATCAATGCTAGCAGCAGTCTTCCTGATTTACATCGACACCGTCTGCTTGGTCTGAAGGCTTTTACCAGGTTGTGTAACTGTCACTGAAGACAGGATCTGTCACGAGCTGAGAATTTCAGTGCGTATTTTGCTCAGAGTGAGCCTGGTGTGCGACAGTCACATTACATGTCATACAAAGATTTTGGTCGCGTGTGCATTGAAAGCTGAGGGGTGCTTGCACACGATATCACGAGCTGCTTTTTCTCTGTACTGACTGGAAACTGATTGTGCCGTAGCCAAATTGGATGTCAGCACAAAAGGAGTTCAGCGGCATACCTGAACAGACTAGACGTGACAATTGAAAATCAGTTACAGGAGCCGGCTACACGGGCAGACTCAGTAACACTGCAGGCGTCTCGCACACAGCGCCTTGCCGGAGATCCGTGCTCTGACTCTGGGCATTGCTAGTGCACACGCAAAAAAGCATTGTAGGCCTCATGATAGTCTTGATGATAGTATTGAATATTGCTGGATTTGTTTGTTTTTGATAGCGCAGTATAGAAAGCTGCCTTCTATTGGGGGCAGTCTCCCAAAGGATGGAACTTAGTGGAAAAAAGCCTCGTACTTCCCACTGCTGGATCCCAGGGAGACGGGGTCTTAGAGCTGTGGAGGGAGCACGTGACTCAGGCGTGGCCGGTCTTAAGCTCCTGTTTACGCCACGCAGAAGTCAGCAGTGTTAGGAGCACTGGAATATTGGAAGCCCCTCCCTGGAAATGCTGCTGGTGACGTTCTGGGCAAGTTATTTCTGTTGGTACGTCTCCCTTGTCTCCTCTTTTCCAGTCCTGGTCCTCCAGAACCAATTCTGTGACCTCACCCTATATTCTTTCGTGAAATTCCCTCCCAGGATAAGTTAGCTACACTTGTTCCGTTCTTTCTAAGCACTCTGACTGATACAGTTATTAAATTAGCTACTGTCTGAGTTGTAAACTAAGGGAAGGTACGCTACAAATCACTGGTAACGTGGGTCCTGCTTGATTGAGTGGTGAGAGATGGTCTTTTTATACTTACTGGGTTAAAGCTTATTTGTAATTACATTGCTGTGCAATATAAGTGTTTTGTTTTGTTTTGTTTTGTTTCATCTCACCCAGTACAGCTATTAGGCTTCTAGGTGTAAAACTTCACATGACAATTTCTAACTTTCTGACAGTCACCTTGTAGAGTACAGTGTGGGACGATGTGATCAACTCCATTGAATTAAATACCTTTTTGGTAGAAGGGTGGTCATCTGAAATCCAAATTTGAGGAAAAGAATAATCTTTTAGTTAAATTAGAACCTTGAGGTGGTATCATGAGGGGAACAGTTGGTCTTTGTAAACCCAAGGGTGACAAGCTAGATGTACATTCCATTCCACAGAATTTACCGATTACCTTCTGTATACTAAGCACTGTGCCGTCTCTGTAATGTGCCAGGAATGAAAAGGTAAACACCAAAATATGTCATTCTCTGTCTTCTAGGAATTTGCAGGCTAAAGTAGAAAACAGATCGTCAGATCATCATAATTCAGTGTTTTGAGGAGTAGTTGGCTAACCTGTCAGACTGGGAAAGAAGAGGTGCCATTCGATACCATGTGAATATTTAATATGTGGCATATTTTGCACACAATAGTTGGCAAATGGTAGGCACGTAGATAATGTTTGTGAAATTAAGTCTGAACTGTGCCTGGAAGAATAAGGAGTTGATGGCAACCTGAATTAAAGCAGAAACGATGGCCCTATAAGGATAGCGGCATGGTTTCTGATGGGAACAATAAAAGCGCACATGAATAAATTCCAAAATTTTGAGCTCCAGCAGATTGGTAGTTTGTCATTAACTGAACAAGGAGAATACAAAAGTTGGTTTGAGATCAGTGGAACAAGAGAAAAATAGGCCAGCTTTTGACTTGCCAAATTCAAGGTCCTTGAGGGGCATCTTCATGAGACTGTAGCTGAAGAATTCTGCTCAGTCCTGTGCTCAAGTGGAAATGAAGATAAAGCTTTTGGATTCATCAAAATATTTGATTTCTGAAGCCATGGGAGTGAGTGAGATTGCTCGAGAAAAGTAATGAGTAGTGCCTGTGATGGATTTGTGAAGAAGGTAATATTTTTAGACGGACATTTCTGGAGCCGATTAGGTTTATTCTAAAGAGGACACAGCCTCGACAGAACTGAGCACTTCAGCATCCTGTTGCTAATTGGAAGCAGCTTGTTCAGAGTTCAGTGAGAGCCAGCTCTGCGTTTGCTGCCGTTCTGTCTCTCCCTCACTGCTTTTACCCCTGGCCTGACAGCAGAATTATAGGACGTCTCCTCTGTCCTTGCCGTGCCATCCGGCATGACTCCTGCCCCCCACTGGGTCCATCCCGCCCCCCACGAGGAAGGGCAGAGTTTCCACGGTGTCCCCGCCTCTTCCTGCCTTCAGGACAGCAGAGATGATGCCACACTGATCAGAGAGCCTCTTTGCGAGTGACAGCTGTAAGAGGCTCACTGGAGATGCCTTCTCACAGACGCAAACATTTTCCCGTGTACTCGAGGGCAGGTTCCGTAGGAATTATTCCTTCTCTTCTATCTGAAGACAGTTGGCTCATTTAATGTATGTGCTTGAGCATTTGGCTGTGTTTTTGCATTATTAGAAATATTTCAGTGTTAATCTTTACGGACCTTCTTTTAATATTTGTGTTTTATCTCCATACCAGCAGTCACTGATACCCTTTATGCAATGATATCTTTAGTTTAAAAAAAAAAGTCCACATCAGTATCAATTTATTACTCAATCCCAAATAGCCCCAGCCCCACCCTCCACCCAAGATTTCAAGACCTGTCCAGTATGGCCGTTGAGCAGTGGAACCTCCAAATGGAGATGTGCCACACCTATGAAATACACATCGGCTCTTGAAACATAGCGTAAAAAAGTAAAATACCTCATTAACTTTTATATTAAGTACACATTGAAATGATAATATTTTGGATCTGTTGCATCCAATAAAATATTCACCTTTTTTCCTTTTCCTTTTCTTAACATAGCTCCTAGAAAATTTTAAATTTCATATTTGGTTGCATTCTCTTTCTGTTGGACAGCTTTGCTCTGGACTCATCTATACCAAATATTATAAGCACCCCCCACCCCATGCCACGTACCCCAAATGAGTTGCCCTCGCTGGTGGATTTGTTAGTGATTGATTGCTCTCGTTTCTAATGTCACTGCCCAGTGTCAAAGCCCCAGTGGTCATCCAGCAATCATTCTGGGGATTCTTAAAGCCACCCTTATTGATTTCAGAGAATTTTGCAAAGGGCAGATGGGGAAATAATTCACATTTATTAAGCTACCCCAAAGTAATGTTTGTAACCAATAAAACATCTATTGGAGACCATGAGAAGACGTTCTTTGTTGGGTTTGGCTGTAATTTCTATACAACGATCATTAGATTTTATACAATGTGCTTTTACCTTATGTCAAAAGCGATTTAAAGTGGTCGCTTTTCTCACGTCAGTACTGTTGACCCCCGAGCAACACTGGGTTGGGTGCCGACCCCCCGCACGGTAAAAAAATCTCTGTCTAACTTTGAATTCCCCAAAACTTACATTGTTCCTCAATATCCATGGGGGATTGGTTCCAGAACCCCACCTTGGGTACTAAAATCCACAGATGCTCAGGGCCCCTGGAAAGTGCACACAGTCGGCCCTCCTCGGCCACAGACTCCCGGCTCCCGGCTGTGGGTCGGTCATGGTTATAGGTGTTTATCGACAGAAGGCCACGTGTAGATGGACCTGCGCAGTTCACACCTGCGTCGTCATCCAAGGGTCAGCTGGAACCAGTCAGCATCTTTTTAGGAACCCATCCGTAGCAAAGATGGCTCCCTGTTACTTTGGGAAATGAGCGGTGCCCGTCACAATTCCCGCCATAAAAATGCCTGTTCTTCTAGGTGATTGCTTTTTAGCCACTTGTCCGTCTCCTGAGACCAGACCTCATTTATCTGGTTGAAAAAAGCTCTATCAGACGGACAGAGGACAGTCCATAAGCGAAAAGGAGGTCACCTTCAGAGTGCCTCACCTTCTCAAATTATGCTTTGAACTTGAACGTAAACATAACTCGAGCTGCTTCTTCATGGTGCAAATGTCTAGAAGCGAAACAACTTTTAACATGCAGTCTTAACCTTTTACTAGGGAAAAAATGTTCAAAAGTAAGGTATACGTTTAAAAAATGACTGCCCCCTTTTTATGATGATAAACTGCACTTCCTAGAGATGGTTATCTAAATACATTTATTTAATGATTGTCCCTCTACGTATGAGAGAGAGGACTTGGGTTGCAAACTCCCCTCCAGAGGGTGGGTAAAGTGGAGTATGAAAATGTCTGATTCTCTTTTAAAAAAAAAAAAAAATTCTGCTTAATTTAGTACCTACTATGTGTAGCACACTTTTTAGAGGTTTTATGATTGGGAGAATATACGTAAATATGCAATTGATGGACTTTGCCCTCAGAGACCTAAAAGGAAAATAGACATGTATATAATTACATATGAAATAATAAAATGATATCAATCCAGTCCAGCGTGTACGAAGCGGAGTACATTCTAATGGAGAGGGTCGAGAAGATCTTCCTGGAAGCATGGGGACTCCAGAAGGGCAGAAGTGTGGGTGAAGTGAAGGGCTCAGTGTGAATAAAGCCCTGGGAAAAAGAACATGGTAGGTTCAACACTCAAGTCCCCAGAGAGAGTGACTACAGGGGGTGAGCGCAGGGACATGAAAAGGCAGATCAGAAACCCACCCTCAGGGCCCCTTATCCCAAGCCGCGTCTCAACTCAGCGCTCTCGATAGTCTGAAGGGTTTTGAGTAGAGTGACAGTAGAGCCACGCATCTCTTAGAGACAGGGATACCTGCTGAGAAATGAATGCATCTTAGGTGATGTTGGCATCGCACAAACGTTATAGAGGTACTTAAACCTACGTGATATAGCCTGCTTCACACCTAGGGTATTAGCCGGCTGCTGCTGGGCTACGGACCTGTGTGGCACGTTCCTGTACCGAGTACTGTAGGCAGCCGCACACAGTGATCAGCCTTGTGGATCTGAACACGTCTAAGCATAGAAAAAGGCACAGTGGAAATATGGTCTAAAAGATGAAGTGTGCGTGCCTGTGCGTACGCTTTGGGGAGGTGCAGGGGGAGAGCTGTGGAGAGAGAGGCACCCATGGGAGGGAGAGTACAGGTCTGAAGGAGGGAGGGAAGGGAGGGGGAGAAGGGACAGCTGAGCAGGGGAGAAACGATAGAGGGGAGAAACTATAAAAGGGCGAGCGTTAAGAGAGAGAAGGAACAAGAGCAGAGAGAGAACAGCTCTGGGAGGAAAGAGATGAAGAGAAACGAGAAGGAAGTGAGTTGGTGTGTGTGAGTGTGTGCACGTGTATGCACCGGTGCAGGCGTGGGCAGTGGCAGGCTCCTGGGGCTCCCCCACCCCCCACCCAGGCTGCTGCTCTCACTCCCTCGCCAACTCTGTTCCCGGCCACGGACGGGTGCAGGGCAGGGGGACAGCACGCTGAGCCTCCTGTCTGTACGCCACCCAGCGCTGGCTCTAAGTTTAACATCGTTGGGGCCAGCCTTTTCTTTCAACAACGCAAATGAACTTTTTGCTTATAATCCGTTATAATCTTATGGGACCACTGTCATGTACGCCACCCATGGGTAACCGAATCTTCCTTATGCAGCACGTGGCTGTATGCACGTCTGCAGTTACTGAAAGTAGCACTGTGACCCTGTGAAAGAGAATGGCTGGGAACGAGCACGGTGTCAAGGAAACGGGTTTCACAGTAACCCAGGTTTTAAAAGGAGAGATGAGGCGCTCAGCTAAGGCCGTGGATAGATGCTGGGATGGACTCGAAAAACCGGAGTTAGGGAACGATTAGATGATGATCAAAGCAAACTTTTTAGTAAGTGGTACTTACAGAACAACTGTCTGCTGTGATTATTATATTCGCTTTATACATGAAGAAGCAGGGACACAGAAACACTAAGGAACGCCAGTTCTTGGAGGAGTCACATTCAGTCCAAGCTCTTACAATCTATTTCCTCGTGCGTATGGAGGAGAAAGCAATTTTACAATCCTAACATTTCTAGCCTGGTGGCTGCTGCTTCCATCACAGGGGAGAGGGACTGGTCTTTTACATGTCGGTGCTCATGAAGCTTCCGTTCCAGGCTCTATTCGCATCTCATTCTGCGTGGTCTCCTGTAATCAGCACAGTCATCCATCCCCATGAACTCAGCTATCATCGAATTGCCTGTGACGCCATGTTCTTAGATCTGTAGTACAGGGACCCTGACCTGTATGTACTTCTCACTACTCGCTGGCTGTCTCCTCCTGGGGTGTACCACAGGCACGTCAGAGTAAACAGTCCCAAACCAAACTCATTCGTTGCTAGTTAATGTCATAACCGTGCTATTATTCAGGCGACCAAGTTGAAAACTAGGGTGTCATCCCGAGTGCTCTCACATGGAGCCATTATCTTAGAACGAGAACCATCTGCATATGCCATTATGTCTCTTAGCAAGCATGCACACATGCAGAAAGAAATACCTACGTACACACAACATACATACCAGTGAACACAAGCAAAAAGCCAACAACTACCTGTAATAAGGAAAGGAAGAGAAAGTAATTTCAAGAGAGGGATTAATGCATAAACAGATGATTCCACTTGCAATTTTTTGACTTTATAATGGTGCCAAAGCTGTAGGCCTTTAATAGAAACATATTTTGAATTTTGAATTTTGGTCTTTTCTGGGCCTAGAGATATGCCCTATTCTTGATGCTGGGCAATGAGTGAAAACCATCCAGCAAAGTATGCTTCTAGGACAGTTGGTAATATTCCGAAAATAAGAAGATGAATAAAAATAAATTTTGAAAAGTAAATTCTTCACTAATGAAGAATTGACCTGAAATGGATTTGACTACTACTTTATTCTTGCCTTTTAACTTTGTATTTAGCGTTTTATAGATGTTACTCTTTCACATCTTGATACAAGTTCAGCACTTCATAAAGTGTATAATTTAAAGTTAAATAATAAAAGATGAGACTAGGGCTAGTCTTTTTTGGGGGGCAGAAAATATTATAACCACGTAGTTGTAAATTAAGATCTAAAAAAATAGGTATTCGATCTAAACTAAGCATCTTTTTTATTTCATCCAAAGTTTAAAAATTGAATAAGGGTTTGTAATCTTTGAATTCTTGGAGTATATGTCGCCACCATGTATATTTTTCTGTTATCGATATTGTTGGTGCTGTAATACTGGGTAGGGTTAACTAAGAAACGATATCATGTAGACAGCAATGAAGCCTGATTTTAGCCATTTCTCTTACTCCAATTGAGATATGAAATGTTACACATGGTGATTGAAAACTAACAAGTTTCCTCAAAATTATAATATTTGCCCTCAAAGACGTACTAAGCTTCCAGACGCATCTGAGTGCCGCCTGCAGGTGCAGAGCTGCTGTCCTTCCCAGCCCACCTTCCTGCGTGCTGGCCTGTCTCTGCTTCTCCCGGTGGCTCCGGCCCTAGCTGGCTCCCCTCCTACTTTTCCTCTTTGCTTGTTGGCCTGCCCCGTCAGCTTCTGAGTTAATCGTTCACCATCCTAAAAGTTTACCTAATTTTATTCCTGGCCAAAAACTGACTTTGGAGAGTGTTGAATGTTTGAAGGAGAGATGACTCCTTTCTAGCCAGCAGCCTTCATATTATTACTGTTTTCATTTTTCTATGCATTAAAAACAATTCTGCATTTGTTACTTTCCTTTTCATGACCAATATCTTATGTTTTACAGTGTACACGTCCAGTGAGTGGATCTGGCACTCGGTTTGGAAGACAGGCCAGTGTTGAGGGAGGAAGCATAAAAAAGAACCCTGAAAGAGTGGGGGGTGGGGAGGGACGGATGAATGATTAAGCAAGTTCAGAAACTCCCTGGCCACCTTGAACCCCGGTAATCACGGAGGAGTTTCTGGCCGGAGGCCGGGGGAGCCGCCTGGGCGGAGCAGCAGCGGGCAGGGCTGCGTGGGGCGAGGTTGTGCAAGAGGCCGTGGCGGGCGCGCTCTCGCGGGCCGTGCTCCCCGCCCCCCCGCCGCGCGGTTCCCGTTCCCGGCAGGCGCGTGGCCCCGCCCCACCCGGCACCCCCTCCCGCGTTGGAGGGGTGCGGGGGGGGGCGTCCTTCCAGCCTGACTCGCAAGCCCGCCCTGCTGCCAGGCCTCGTGGCCATTGTCCCCAGGACTAGAGGGCGCCCGGCCCGTTCTTCCCCGGGGGGGGGGGCGCTCTGGCCGCCCCCCTGGAGCGCCCTCTGCAAGCCGGAGGATCGGCACCTAGGCAGGGGGTACCCAGCGCCCCGTCAGACGCGGTTTTGTAAAGTTTCTGCTGGCACAGCTTGACATGTAAACGAGACACTCGCGGGGGCGAAGGCGGCGAAGCGCGCTCCGTCCTGGGCCACTGCCAGCCACGGTTCCCCCCGAAATCGTCATGGGCTCCTTAACCGCCCCTTCCCTCGGGCTTGGCACAGGCAAAATCTGCATTTTTCTTTTTCCCCCTCTACTTTTTTTGGTGCATCTCTCCTTTCACCCCTTCTCCACCGCCCCAGAAGAAACACCACCGCCTATTTCCGGGACCCGATGAGCCGCAGCTCATTTTGCGTAATTAAAACGAAGGCCCGATGCTGGAAAAGCACAGAAATTGCAGGGGAGGAAGGACACGGGATCTAAGTGGAGCCCAGGCCACCACGCGCAGGGCGGCGCCGGTTTCTGTGGGCGAGGGGCGGGGCCGGCGGGCAGAGGCGGGGTCGGGGGAGCCCAGGCCCCTAAACGCTGGGCTGCACAGGTGGCCGGGGGTGGAGTCTGGGGGCGGGGCCGCGGCCCGACCCGCGGACAATGGCAGGGCGGGGCTGGCGGGGAGGGGCGGGGCCGGCAGCGGGGGCGGGGCCAGCGCAGCTGCGCTTCAAGCGCAGGGCGGGTCTGGCGGGGAGGGGCGGGGCCCTGCTGCTGGGGGCGAGGGGCTGGCGGGCAGTGCTGGGGCGGAGCCTGAGCCCGGGCTTACAGGAACTCTTCCAGGCTGGCTGGTGAGCGGCCGGGCTGGGTAAGAGGCGGGGCTGCGCCTCCATTGGCTGCCTCCAGGGCTCAGAGTCCTTGGGAGCAGGACAGACCCAGGCTGGGGCTGCTCAGACAGGTTTCCGTTTGTGTAATAGTGCTTCTAGAGCCAAGTCCATCATCATCATCATCATTAACCTTCCTTGGCGGGAAAACCAACTCACAGCATTCTTTTTAAAGCTGAGAAAAGTCTTAGCTTGTAAAGTGTCTTCTCTTGCATGTGCTTTCCTGTTGTTAATTAAGTGCCAGAGTCTTTTGGGAATATTGTGTTTCTCTTTTGCAGCCATTCTCTGACATGAAGACTTAAGGATCATTGGGAGTTCTTATTGGTCTCCTTGTGTAGGAGTTTTAAGTAGAATGTTGAAATCTAGACACCTTTGACATTTTCAAAATAAACATCTCAAGACTATAGTAGATTAAGACATGCA
Source organism: Macroglossus sobrinus (assembly GCA_004027375.1). NCBI lineage: Eukaryota > Metazoa > Chordata > Mammalia > Chiroptera > Pteropodidae > Macroglossus > Macroglossus sobrinus. The sequence continues at coordinate 20,691 of PVKZ01003297.1, forward strand.
TTGACTCCAACTAAACCTCTTTTATTCCACTCTATGGATTCCATAATTTTTAAAGTCTATTTACTGCTTACCTGTTTGTTTACTGCTTGTGTAAATAGCTTCCTACTTGGTAGGGAAGTTCTGTACCCTCTCTCTCACTCAAATCAAATTGGGATTCTGGAAATTTAATAGAGGGTCTATTTCTATTATGGGAATGCAGTTTTGAGTTTATCAATATTGATGTAGAGGCAGAATCTCAGAAATAAGAATTCTGAATACTAACATTCTTCTGTTTGCTTGTTTGCCTTATAATGATATAATGTTTGCTGTGTAGATAAATACATAATATTTTCACCCATGAAATGAATAGAAACGATAGATTATAGTAGGGGCATTTCTAATTTTGATTGTTACTGTTCTCTTAAGTTAAATCAATATTTGAGTGTTTTGTCAAAAGGGGTGAGTCATATACCAAGATACACTGTCGTACTCCCCGCCCCTCCTCACATTGTAGTGAGTACAAAGAGCAAGTGCGATATTGGGGTAAACAGCTAGTAGGCCAAGATTAGCAGCTCTTTTTAGGTTTTGAGCTACAGTCTTGTGTACTAGTGGTTAAATTGATTCAGGTCCACAAGTTTGGGATTGGCAAGCTTTTAACTCCTTAGCTTGGTAAATATTGAATTGATAGAAAGGCTTAGTTTTTTGTGTATTTCATAAATGATACATATGGAGTAATTTTAAAAGAAAACAAAACACACTTTCCCATAAGCTGATAGAATTTAAACACAGTGTAACAGGAATAAAAACAGTTTCACCTCTCCTTCTCATCCTCCCTGCATATTCTGTGGTTATATGCTCAGGCCCCGACCAGACTGGTGAAAATGCATCCGAACTTACAAGTACATCAAGCTTTACTTAGGAGTCACCATTCCAGTGTTGTCCAGAAGTCTTAGATTTTAAGATCCTAACACAAAAAGACATGCCAGTTTGGATAGTAGTTCGTGCCCACTCTATAAGCGCAGTTTCTGTTTGCTCTAGGCATTTGCCTGGTTTATAACAAATTCTGAAGTTATACTTTGCCTACCAAATTTCCTAGTGAGTATGAGTCCTACACTCCCCCATGTGTTTTAAAGTGAATCTTGAAGTAAATAATAGATTTAACAGATTTCAAGCAAATGTCTAATTTGACTACTTTTGCATTTAGATGCTGGATAGTGCTAAGAAACACCCATGCAAACATGCATGCATGCATATATGCACATGTGAACAGGTGTTAGGCATCTCAGAGCTTATTTTTTACCTTCGACTTTACCCAGTTCCCCATTTTTTAAAATAATGAATTTGTATCATAATTGGTGCATCTACCCTACCCCCCTTTAAAAAATAAAATATGGCATTGAGCTCACATTTCATATGAGTAGATTTATTGCCTGTGCAAAGTTGTCACTGAACTCAAGAGCTTCATTCTGAAAGAAAAATGTGTTCTACAGTATTTTACTTCTGCTTCGTGGAACCTTGGTTCTGTAACCTTTCTACCAGGAACACAGAGACTGACAGTTTACCTGTTTCAGCAGTTAGGGTCCCTTTCATCCCAAACACTGTCTGTTTTCCTGAGACGGAAATGATTTGAAGCAGGATCTACCTGTGCTTATACTTCTGAATCTTTAGTAGTTTTAGGATATTCCACATCTGGACTAAGGTTTCTCAGCTTTGGTACCATTGACATTCTGGGGCCCAATGATTCATTGTTATAAAGAAGCTGGTTTCCGCATTGTAGTTACAAAGTAGATGCCAGGAACCAATCCCCACCGTACTCTCAAGTTGTGATGACCAAAAATATCCTTAGAAATTGCCACATGTCCCCTGGATTGGGGAGGTGGGAGTGTTATTTGTAGAATTGTTCCTGGTTGAGAACCACTGGTCTAGACAAAAATTTAATCTTCTGGAAATCTTTGGCCAAAGTCACTTATAAAGTCTCGGTAAAACATGACATAAATGTTACTGCCCAAGTAGCTGGATTCTTTTTAAGTTTGGCTGTACATTGTTTATTTCAAAAACCTCATTTTTGTTTAAAAAGATGTAAAGAATTTGAGCAAAACGGTCTACTTAATACAAAAGTGTTAAAAGGGACTGCTAAAAATTCAGACAAAAAGTCCAGTTTTTCAACCTTGAAATTGTACTCCAAGCTTTTTGCTACTTTCTAACTAGAAATAACAGTTTCATGGTATAGGCTCAGTAACTGAATTTCCTCATACGTCTAGAATTATTGGGACTGACTTACCAACGATATATAAATATGTGGTGCTTTAAATAAGAGTTTTTTTTTAAGATTTGAATTTTAAAAATGGAACTTCAGACTTTCTGAGCTATAAATGAAAGTAGGGTCATGCATCAGATCTGAAGCTTGTATAATTTTTTTTCTTAACTTACACATACTACTTTAATGTTGCTGTAGTTTTGATTTGAAGCTTATGTAATATTTTCATGTCTCAACCTGTACATAATACTTTAGTGTTGACCTTCGTTTGATTTTATGTTGATTTGTTGGTTTTCATGTTGAAGTATAAATTTATATACAGTTGTATTAAATAACAAAGATTTTCGTTAGACAGACGATCCCTATCTTCAGAAAACAACCTAAACTTGTTTCTTCCTGAACAAACCAACTAGCAACTGCCAAATCTTACGGGAAGTCTCTAGAAATCATCAACTGAAAGTTTCAACTCTGTGATCTAGAACACTGTCAAAACAAAACAGAATAAAAAGTATGTACAATGAAAAATCAAAGGCATTTTTAGCATTTTTAGAAAAACTATGGAATATGATTTTAATTCTGGTATATTTAGAAAAGGTAACATTTCCTGAGTGCCAAGGATTACTATGTTGCGAAATGTAAAGCATGATACTGTGTAAAGAATGGTATTCTACTAGAACCTTAGAAGGTTTCTATACACCATTAGCATCACCCCTGCAAGTTTCCCCTCACCCTGTTACAGTCAGCCTCTCCCTCTACACCCAGCTCCTAGCACCCACTGCTCTGTTTCCCTTTCCCGTCATTTTATCTTTTTCAGAATGTCAAAGAAATGGAATCATAGAGTAGGGAGCCTTTTGAGTCTGGTTTCTTTTACTTAGCATAATACATTTAAGATTCATTGTGCTGAAGCTTACATCAGTAGTTAACCCCATCTCTGTTGGTTCATAGTTTTGTGTATCCATTCACCACCTGATGGACATTTGGATTGTTTGCAGTTTTTGACCATTATAAAGTCTCTGTAAACATTTTCATGAAGCTTTTTATGTGCACGTGTTTCCATTTCTACTGGGTTAACCCCTGGAAGTGTCTTTCTGAATTATGCGGTTGGACCTCTTTGACCTTGTCGGAAGCTACCAAACTTACCAAAGTGGCTGCATTATTTTGTTGCAATAGATTATTAAAAAAAAAAAATCAGTTCTCCTGTTTGAATCCCATATTTTTAAACAAATTACAGTCTGTGGTGGAAGCAGAGGATTCCTCCTCACTAATTTATTCTTTAGGGGAGCTCTGTCATCATATGTCTCTAGTATTTTAAAAAGTGACTTTGTTATTTCATGTCAAGACATGCCCTTGATGCGTAGTGGTTTTTCTTAATAAAACAGTTTACAGATGAGCGTCACCAGTGAGCACAGGGCCTGTCTTCTCCTTTGGGCCAGTCTTGGTCCCATAGCTGTGCTGTTTTGAGGTTGTTCATCGCTCCCAGGACCTCAGCTTTGCGGGTCCTCAGACACCCACATCTTCAGTGAGCAGACAAATGCACTTATCTTCCCATTTTGTGTACTAACATGCCCATCTCTTGAATTCTCAATATTTTCCAACTGGTCAAGAATGGAGATTCTTTAGAGACAAGGCCTTTTGGTCCTGTCTCCTAGAAGATTAATACTGAGCAGTTTTGCACTCAAAATGGCATTAAAACAAACGGAGTGGCAAAGCTTTTTCTTACAACTAACACCTGTTTCTGAGGGCTTCCTCTTTTTCTCGCACAACTCTTTTAGGTGACATGCTTATTTCGGAGAGCGGAAGGGGGCAGAGCGGGGTAGTGGCATGCTGGCAGTTACAGTCGCCTTGAAAAACATCAACTCTTTTTCTTAATTTGCCTCTTCCAGAACTTCCTGTTCTAGCCTCAGTTTCCTTCGCATACTTAGCCTCTTGGTTTAAAATTTTCGTTATTGTTGCCTGTGGCAGATAAGGCCCATCTGAAACAGTTCATGGGAGAGAACAAAGGAGGTGCCATGATCGGCCTGGAGCCGCTTCACTTGGGGTTCTTGAGAAGAGGCTTTAGGGACCTGTGAGAGGTCAAAGGTGGTGGTCTCCCCTGGAGATGCCTTAGTTTTGCATGAACTCGTTTACCTGATCAAATGGGTAGAGTCTTCAAAATAAGTCCTGTCTAGAACAAGGATTAGTTTTAAGGTAAAAGGTGTAAAGGTTTGTGGTTAAACGGAAGTATAACTAACTTTATATTCTTTTTCTCTCTCTTATTGAGCTGTCTTTCTGTTCCAAGTTGATCATGAAGATAGTCCTAAACAATTTAATTTAAACTTTGAAAGGCTTTCAAGTCTGGTTATAATACCACTATTTCAGTGTTTTTAAAACCAGTCTATTCTGGTAGACGTATTGTAAGGTAAAAGAGAAGTTTTTTTCATCTGTCATTTTTCTTACATGCGGACCCTGCTGACAGCTTGAGGGGGTCAGGGACCCCCTCAGCAGACAGGGGGAGGGCGGCGGAAACAGAAAACAGTGACAGAGTCAAATTAATAATGTGCAACAGACATTTGGAGGTGGTAATAGAAGTATAACTTGTTGATCTAAAAATGTTTCTGTTTTTAAAACTTCCTTTCATTCTCATCTGATCAAAGCCGTCTCTGGTGCACCTCCTCCCCTGAGCCGTGGTGGTGCCTCGTACGTAGCCTTCGCCCGTGGGTCTCCACGGCCTGCCCATGTGACTCCTCTGCATCATGGTTTCATAACAACTTTCAGCTTGCTGTTCTGAGCTGACCTTAACGATATGTGGGACTAGGAGAGGGGTCAAGTACGGCCAGCTAGTACCTTAGCAAAATTTTCAACTTGTATTACCTGAGTAGCTTTATCCACTTATTTTTAAAATACAAATTTTTTCTCTTTATGAAATGTAATTTAAATTAGAAAACAAGGTTTTTTGTTATTGGCGTATGTTTCTAGAGCATTTGAATTAAACTATAATATAGCAAATGTGTAACTGTAGTAAATTTGATAAACTTTTAATGTCAATGTATGCTACTAAATGAGTGGATATTTGGGTAAAGAGGGAAATATTGCTTACGATAGCATTGAATTGGGCAATTCTCAGTGTATGTGATACAGTGGAAGATGAGACAATAGTATTATCTTAATTTTTTATAAAGTTTAGATAACAACCACCTACTTAATGTTTAAAGTTTTAAACTTTTGAACTGCATGGACTCCTATAACTTTTATAGTTTTTCATCAGCCTCTTAGAACTTATGAATAAGTATAGAAAATCTTAATAAGAAATAGATGCCAACTTGAAGTATTACAGGAAAAGCAATCACATAGAAATGATAATTTAATGAATAATTACTGTTTTACCATAACATACTTTCTGCTGTAATACAATATGATTTACAGGAAGATCTGAAGGTAAATATGAAAGCATTGCTCTTATTGAAAGTCCGATGCTTTAAAAAGTTTTGTTTACAAATTTATATTGTTTGTAGTACATGTATTGGTTGTATTGGGAAAACCAAATTAAATCATGGATCGATACATACATAGTGGTCTATATATTTCATGACCCCATGGCCCATATTTCTTGATAAACACTGGAAGTATAGAAACGATTATCTTTTACACAGGCGACTTCTCATAGGCCTAGTATTCTGTACGCCCCCTACATGTACCAACATGTAACCGATGGGGCTGACACGGGGCTGCCGCGTGTCAGGAGCGCATCTGTGGAGCACGCGCGGCCCTGTCACCGCGAGGGCCCCCGCCCCCCGCCGCCTGGCACTGTGACTGCGAGCCCCCACCTGGCCCTGTGACCACGAGCGCCGCAGGGCTCGTGTTCTTCCGCAGAGGCCCCGCCTGCTCGCCCCGGTCACGGTAACGACCTGCAGCCCGCAAAGGGGATTCCTTCTCACTGCCGGGTTGTGCTCAGCCAGCCTAGATACAGAGCTCATATTTTATTGAAACTTACTTTTAAAAATTTACTTCGTAAGGATGAACTATATGTGTTCTTTATAAAGTATTGACTGTAGTTATGTTTCGGTACAATTCTGAAAGAATCAGTACATTTAATTCAGAAATGGCAGAGAGCTCTAGGAGCAGCATCCTTCCTTCATTGCCATCAGTTTGAAAACCTAATCCGTTTAAGAGAGTTTAAAGTACACTTGGCTAGAGAGACACGTGCGTCAAATACATATATAGCATTAAATAGAGTAAAAGTGGGTTTTGTTTTTTAATAACACTTGTATGTAGTGCAAGTGTGTATATCATCAGCTAAATGGTACAGAAGACTTGAATTTACATAGTTCTATTAGGGGCAGCATGTTTTACATCTTGTTACTTCTACGCCAGTGGCATAAGGAGCTGTTCCAAATCTGGATTAATAAATAGTGTTTATGTTTTATTATTTGTGTTATGTGTTACAGTCCTCAACATTCATTCATACACACTCACTTATTCAGCAGTTATTTATCGAGCCTCCGCTCTTGTGAAATTTACTTTTTTGTAAAGGGATAAACAAGCAGACATCAAGTAGTAATCCAAGAGGCGGAGAGGGGCTCTGTGGGGAGGTGACCCTTAAACTGAGGTGTGAGTGATAAGGGGCCAGTCATAAGAAAGTCTGGTGGCAGAGCGTTTCAGGAGATGAAAACAGCAAGTGCAAAGGTCCTGAGGTGAGCAAGGGTCGCTGGGGAACAGACAGGAAGCCAGAGTAGCTGAGAGACACTGCATGGAGGAAGAGAGGTGGGACTGGGGGTCAGTGAGGTGAGCGGAAGCCATGCTGTTCAGCTTCTTGGGGACCATACAAAGAATTGAGGTAGAACTTTATGGTATGACAATCTTTGTTTTGAAATAGGGCGTGGAGATGTAGGTAGTGACTGTAGGTCCTATGAGTGCCTTTGGTACAGCCTTTAGTAGCATAACGTTTTTCCCTGGAACTAAGCCATAAATGCCTGACACCTAGAGTTTTTATTTAAGCTGTATCATGTATTAGCTTCTGCTGCACAACAAACCAACCCATAACTTAGTGCTCAGAACCACCAGCATTTATTTAGCTCACAATCTTCCAATTGGACAGTTTGTCCCGGGACTGAGTAGTTCTGGTTTCTGCTGAGCTCATTCTCCCTTTTTCAGTCTGCTGCTGATCAGCTAAGTGGCTAGGCTTCGTGGAGTTGACTGGCTCTTGGCTAGGGTGATGTGATAACAGAGCCTTGCCCTCCGGCAGACCAGCCTGGGCTTGTTCACATGGTGGCTGGTTGACTTTCAAGACGACTAGAAGTATGTATGCATTGCCTCCTGAATCTTAGACTTGGAAGTGGTACAGTATGATTTATGTTCCTGCGTTCTGTGGATCCAAGCAAAGCACATGTCCAACCCAGATTAGAGAAGTAGAGAAACAGACTCCATCATTTGATGGAAGGAGCTATAAAGTCCCATCGCATAGGGTTTTGCGCACTCCGTGCAGCACTCAGGGTCTCTTTTCTCTAAGCCATACCATTAAGTGAGGGTGTCCTCTCTCCGAGACATAACTGGAGAAGTGTGACCACAATGTGGACAACGTTTGTTTTAAATTTAATAGCCTAGGAAATGAAGATACAGCTAACATCCTAGTGTAGAAGATAATGTGAGTATAACAGTTGTAGTGAAAAAAGTGTAATTATAATATAGCCATGTTTGTCTTGAAATCATATACTTGGTATTAAGTGTGGCAAATGCTTTTAGTTTGCAGAGATGAAATTTATCATTGTTATTAATATTAATATTTGTTGGTTCCCTATATGGGGACAAGTTCTTAGTTAATTTTTAAGTATATCAAGAGAATGTTTATTCTGCTCGGTAGCATTTAACAGTAGAAGGCATCATTATATGTTCTGTTACAAGCTGACCAAATGCTGAGCAGTTTTAGCAGGCTGTGTGTCCTTGAGCTGTTATGTGGCCTATCCATGCTAATAAGGAGAATGAGGAGAATTAATAAGCGAGAGAGGAATGCTGTCAAGGTTTTACTTGTTTTTTAAGCGTTCATTTTTTTAATGGATTACAAAAAAGTAAGAGAATGCTAATATTAGTAGTAAGAAGTAACAATAATAATAGAGAAAAGACGAAACAACTTTCTTGCTTCCTAAAAGTAAAGCTTTGTTAGCCAGAAGGTGGTGGGGTGGGTAGGAGCTTGTCCCGTAGTCTAAATTGTTGTCAATTCTGGGACATGGTTTTGAGCAGTTTATTTATGAATCCGCTTTTCCTTAAAATGTAGGTATAAGAATGCTTAATGGAATAGGTTCTAGTTGGTATATTGATCTTTTTCACCCAACCAAAGCAGACACAGTAATCTTTACGAGTAAAATAGTATTTTAATCCTTTGAATTGTCTAGGCGAGTTTTTTTTTTTTTTTTTTTCCCAAGAGCATTTGAATTTTTAGTACTTGGGGACAAATATTGTGACTGAAAATTCAATCAGGCCCTTGTTGATTATTATTAATCTCCTCCCTCTACTCTCATCTCACTTTGACTTGAATTACCTCACGGGTAGTTTTGCTTTTCCATCCTTACCTGGAATTAGAGGCAAAATTTATATCATTTCACTGTTTAATTATGGTGAAGATGGGTATCTCTGGTTACTGGAGAAAGTGGGGGGCTATTCTGCATCACAGGCATTCAGATGGAAAACTGAGTCACCTTCCCCCTTGTTCTTTAAGAATAACTCACAGATGGATCAAATAATTAAATGTAAAAATAATAAAGTCAGATTTATTAAAAGAAAACACGAGTGACTATTTCAAAACTCCTGGAGTGGAGGAGACATCTTCCAGCATGGCACATATTTTAGAAGGCCTGAGGAAACAAAGGGATAGATTTCAATATTTATAAAGTTAAATTTCTGTTTTGAATTCTACTTTTATGGTTTAACATGTCATGAGCATTTTCCTATATTTTCTGAAAGCAGTTTTTTTTTATGATTATGTAAGGGTCCGGCATATGATTATACCATGCTTTATTTAACCATTCCCTATTTTTGTACATTTTTTTGTCATTTGTTTTTTTCAAATAATGCTGTCATACAGATACTTGATGTAGAAGTAATGGATGGCAAATTACATCACAAAGATTAATTTCTCTAGTAACTAGATCCTGAATAAATGGGCATGAGTATGTTTGAGAGGCTCTTGATGTATGAAAAGACATGTTTTCTGGGAGGGCTGTTCTTATTGGCATACCCATCATAAGTACACACAGGCGTTGACTGCTGTATTTTCAGTCTGTACCAACTCGAAAGATGAGATGTTTATTTACATATCCAGGAGTACTATTGACATTTAATAATTTTTAATGTTATTATTGGCTTATTTTGTTAGCCACTTTAAGTTGAAGAAGAAACAGATACACTTGGCAAAAAAAAAAGAAATGATTGCATTTTAAGACAAAATATGATGAAAAATAAGTTCCCTTAAGACAATCACTGATGTGTTTCTTGCATATCTTTCTAGAAATGGTGAAAGCGTATCGAGCATATACTGACTCATTTTTCTCCTAAACACAGGTGTTAGCTTACTCTACACAGTCTGATTTATTTCATATAATGTAGTATCATAGAAATTTTATCTGCATGCAGTTACTTCCTTTTTTATAGCAGCCTAGTATTCTATTGCTTGGCTGTATGATCCTTTATCAAACACTCCCTTGATGATGGACATTTGCTTGATAGTCGTCAGCTTTTCACTGTTACCAAAAACTCCAGTAAACAGCTTTGTAAATCTTTTTTTGTTGCACTTGAATATTAGTGGAATTTTGGGGTTAACACTTAATCATGTGCATGTGCATTTTGATGGATACTGCCAGATTGCTCTTCATTCTAAATATACGTTCCCATCGTCAGTGCAAGGCTATGATCTCAGTGATTTCCCACGCCTTTTGCAACATTGTAATTATCAGAATTTTTAATCTTTAATAATCTGTAGTGAGAAAAATAATGTGGGGAGTTGGGAATTGCATTCCTTTAATTATGAATAAGGTTTTTTTTTAAATATCTGATTATAAATCATTTGTCACTTTATTTCTTTTTCTGTAATCCTGATTTTAGAAAAAAATTATTAAAATGGACATAGTTTTAGCATTGTTTTATTTTAATGAAACTGCTGCTGGATTAGTATTTTCTGCCTACAGGCGAAAGTAAAAAAGACTTGGAAAGTGATTCAAGAAAGAAAAAATCTTGACCAGTTTTACTTCCAAATGCATGAACCCACGTTTTCCTGATTTTCTTAATGGTGGAATGATTGGAAATAAAACGTGGCTTGTTTTACTTTTGGCCCAGACGGGGCTTTAGAGAGTAGCTGAGGGAGAGAAGCCAAGTGAAGGGTTTTTGCTCGAGTGGAGCGAAGGGCCGGGACAGGGCTTGGCTGCTGCCGAACTTTGCAGATTGAACTTTCACAGTGATTTCAAAAGTGCTCTACCCATGGAATCCTTTGAGGTCCTCGTGTTATGAGGTGTTGATTGTAGCATCATTGGAAGTAAGCACGATTTGATGGAAAGAGCTTCTTCATCTTGGACTCAGGAAGTCCCTGCTCTGTTTGCGTGCGCGTGCACGCGCGCGCGCACACACACACACTCACTCACTCACTCACTCACTCATACTCTCACACAGTCACCCCCTCACTCCCTCCCTCACACCTGGGCCCTGAGGACCCCTGACGAGCCCCCCCCCCCCGAGCCCCCATATCAGCTATGCCTCTCATCAGTATTTGGAGTTATCTTTGCGTCTGTGTGAAGGAGAGCTTGTTTATTCTGTCTTAATTTTACATTCGATAAAACTCTTGACCTTTTTCCTTGATGATTTTATAGTACTGCCAGTTTTAAATATCCCCAAACTGAATTTTAAAAAGAAAAAAAAAAAAAAACGGCACCATTAAATCTTCTCTGGAATTTGAATGTGTTTTTTTAAGTGAATGTTTAAATACATTTCGCCTGGGTGTTGACACCTCAGTGAAACCCAGGCACTCGTGCAGTAAACACCCAGAAAGTCCTTGGTGACTCAGGTAAATACAGGCTGTCACCTTCTGTCCTCCTGCTGCGTTATCAGAGCTTTGCACGGGGAATGTGCTAATTTTTTCCAATTGTATATTTTTATTTTAATTTAAAATCATGACTACTTTATAGCCAAATTCAATTTGATGATCATTGGCTAATAACTAAAATCCCATCAGATAAACACAAATCTACTTCTGGTTTGTATATAGGAATTCTAGGCGTTTGGGGCTGGTGAAATCTAAAATACATTTCTTTTTCTAGAGATTCAAATTTATGATCAAAGGAACAAAAAGGCTTTACCAGATTCGCGTTGCTCGTTAGGTTATGGGACTCCCACCTGGAAGCTGCGAATGAAGGCTGAAATACCCGCTGCCCCCACTAGAGGGAGATGCCCTCCGGCTCCCGTGAAAACCTTTGTGTGACGTTGATCTTCTTTTCTTATTAAATCGAAGTTAATCTCCTGTTTTTAAAAGCAGCTGTTTTTCTGTAGGCATTAAAATTAAAGTCTTACAGAAACAAAATAAAAAGGATGCTGAATTAGAGTGCGTATGTATTTAAACTGTAGTGCTTTTGAACAAAGCCTAATTTTTTAAAGTTGCTTTAATTAGAGTGGCTCACACTTAGGAATTTCAAAACACCTCTTTGAGCCCTGCTGGAGCTAGGCTCCGGGGTGGAGGGTGAGGCTGGGCCTCCGAAACTCGCCTCCATCCTCCAAGCCCCAAAGCCTGCTTTTGTCTCGCTGCTGCCAGCCACAGGGAGAGTCCTCAGCCCCCCTGGAGAGCTTGGGTTTGCTGTCACCCCAGGCTGTCAAGGCTAGGAAAGCCATATCTTTAAATAGATTTCTGTTTGCTATTGAATTTTCTTGCTACTTTGCCTTTTTTAAAATACCTTAAGCAAATGCAGAACTCACTCTGGAGATGACTTTGTACATTTAAACTTATATTTTTTTAAATAATTGCATGTATAGTGAAGTATCACATGCAGGGTGGATGGACCTAACACTGAGGTATGGCAGACATGACCTCCGTGTGTAACTCAGGAGTAAATGTCGTCGTGTTTCTAGTAGTGAAGATTCATCGAATTTGTTGTTTGTGATTTCTCTTTAAAGTCTTCAGTGTGGATTAGAGGTTTGGACGTGAAGACTTTTGAGGTCTGTAACCTGGTGTTGTAAAAGGCAGGACTTAGGAAATCCACGCATATGCACATGTAAATTGCAAATAGGTGCATTTTTCCCCTCAAACTAAAAGTCTGGAATAAGATCTTGTTTCTAAATCTGACAATTCGCTTTAGAAATCGGGTGTAAACAGAAATGCTGCTGGTGAGTCTTATAATGATTTTGTGCCATAGTGGATCCAGCATTGCAGCCTTTAGCCTAAAATCGCATTTGGTGTCAGCAACATGTGGTTTTCGGTCAAGGTGAGGCTGCTCCCCTCCTCAGCACCTCGTCACGCGTTCCTCCTGCTCTGTGCGCCAGCCCGGTCTCTGCCAGGGACCAGGTGGCGGGGGATCCTCGCTTTCAGTAGGGCCGTTGGAGAACACAGTGGGTTTCCTTATTTCTTTTTTTGACCCTTCACTTTCATACCGAATGCCAGTCTCACTGAAATGAGCTTCCTTTCTGCATTTCCTTTGCCCGGGGGAAGAGTCCAGTTTTGTTTTAGCAAAATACTCTGGCCTGTGTACCTTCTACTTAAAACGTCCACTACAAATGCCTAATTTCAAAAGGTTTAAAACTTAACAGTGAAGCCACTAGTCTGATATCATCGCCCCACCCTCCCTGTCTTCTCTAGATACTTACAAAATATTCCTCTTCGTTCTGCTGCCTTCTTTCCTTGCTCTTTTCCGCCATATAGGTACTTCGTAGCAATCAGTTAGAAGCTTGGTACGCCAGACTGAATAATCGTGTTTAAAAAACAGTGATTATCAATACGCGTCTCGTTCCGTGAAGTTTTTAGAATTCATGTTAATGAGCTCTGTCTTCTAATGCGTCAGACTGACAGGCGATTTTGAAGTTTTGCCATCATTTCGCAACTTGTTGCTCAGACGCTGTCTGCCTCTTCCCCAGCGTTGCGCTCAGGAGCTCTCGCCCTGCAGCATTCCAGGGGCTGCCCACTCCGAGGCGGCGGGGCAAGAACTCACTAGCACTTTCCCAAGCTCGGCGAAATCGCCGTACGAGGCATAACTTTTCCCCTCGCAGTCTGTCTGTAAAAGATCAGAAAGTGTACCAGTATCTTGTAACTGGAGTCAGAAGGGTGATTCTCCTAATTTACTAGATCATTATAAGGACTTTAGACCATCACTGCAACAAGAGGCAAATCGATGAATTTGACGAAAGCTTGCCCGGGTATGAGCCTGGCGTCTGGGGCAGTGACCTGGGTTTATACCCGACTCTTGAAGAGACTCATGGATCTCTTTCTCGACACCTGCTGTAAACTGAAGGCCCGTTTTCTCGGAGCTCTCAGCTCCGGGTCTGTGCTCTGGTCTGGCTGGACTCGTGGAAGATTTTGAGAGTGCCTAAATTATTCTTTTCCTTATGATTTCAGGTCGAAGTCTTGGCCTCGGAGGATACCGCCTTTGGACTCAAGGTGTGTAGTTGACGTAGCTGGCCCTGTAGGTTTCCCCAGCTCGCCTAGGTGCCTCGGAAATGTCGGCAGAGAGGGCTTGTCTTTTTAAATCGAAGGCGAAGGTTCTGCACCTTCCAAATTTTCAGATTTCCCTTCTGTCATGATTAAGATTAGACTGTGGTAGTGTTTTCTTTATCTTCTTTCTCTGTTGTGGAGAAAGAGAAATAGTACAAAAAAAAACACAAGAGTTTCATTTAGTATTAACTGACTTTTAACTTTGAATTAGCCATGAAATAAGATTTACTGAAAGTCCCCCCAACCCCCTGAGTTTGGGGGTAACAGAATACAACCACCGGATGTTATCAGTGCTGTTTTGAGTTCATAACTCTGTAGCTTCATTCATCCACTCATCCCTGATCCCTGCTTCAGATGGTGACTAACTTCCTGTGCTCCAGTCACAACTAACTTAAACCCCAGCTCCTGGCCTCATCTGCTCAGAGTCACTTGGTGGGCGCAGGCCCCGTGAACAGCCCCATCGTCCTGCTGGGTGGTTGTCTCCCGGCTAGGAGCAGGCAAAGGATTGCGGGAGCATGGTGGAGTCGAGTGGGAAGGTATTCTAGGAAGTCACTACCTGGGTGGAGCTTGCCGGCTTGGATTATATTTAGGCAAAAGAGGAGGACAGAAAACTAAGAGCTATTTTCAGGTTGGAGGAGAAGCATGAAAAAAATCAGAGGGAACTAAAAGTCGTTAAAGTCCGCTTGTGTGGCAAGGTCTGAGGCTGAAGAGGTTAAAGATCTGAATTTTATCCTTTCAGAAGGTTTTAAGGCAAGTAGTAAGTGGTTAGATTTGCAACGTCGGCAGTTTGGGCCGCTTCGTGGGGGATGGCTTGCCGGAGACAGTGACGGGCCCTGGGGACGGTCAGGCGAAGGGCACTGTGGTCCTGGGCTGGCGTGGTGGGAGAGGAGAGGTCCTTACGGGAGCCCACAGGACCTGTTCCTCCCTGGGATGTGCGGGGCGAGGAAGGCGGAGGGGTCGAGCCCGACACCCAGGGGCAGGGGACGTGTCGCACCGAGACAGAGACTACAGGCGCAGGCGCATATTGTGTAGAATGACAGTCTTCCAGACCGATCGTTTTGATCAGACTCACTTGTATGCATTTGCTGCTATTCTTAAATTGTGTGAATAAATGGGTAAGAGGTACTTATAAGGAGAGGGTGGCTTCGTTCGCGTGTGGAGGTACAGAAAAAGTACTATGTAGGTGCCATCAGTTACCTTAGAAGTCAAGTTCAGGGGCATGCTTGGTGGATTTAAACATACATCTTGTTCAGTGCAACGTATTTCCTTGGGTAAGTCCTTAGTGCTTACTCATTGGGCAGTAATATAATTTGGTTACCAAAATAATTTTAAAACTTTTTTTCCAAAGGTGAGTGGATAGAAAATCTAAAACATTTTGATATATTATTTAGATTGGCATGTTTTTTGGAAGAACAGAATTGTGAATTTTATGCTCAGTGTATGATTTTTGATAGAAACTATTACAAAAAAATGTATATGTGGGAAAGTCATTTTAAAATGAATGATGAGGAAAATCTAAGGATAAGTATACATGTTCTGAAAAAGAATGGGAAGAAGAAAAACGGTAAAATATAGGTCATCATAGGGCCCACAGGTGACAGAGCCCCCGCTCCCAGGCACCCTTCAAGCTTCTGCTCTGGTGGAGGTCGCCAGGCCCTGGTAGGGAAGGGGAGTGCCAGCCTGTCCCTTCTGCCCCACCATTCAAACCTCCTCCTAGAGGTGCGTGTTAAACCCGGGAGAGCTTTCCCCCAGAGCTCTGTTACGGGCCCCACTTCACATCTCGTGTGTTCCCTCCGACGATGTCCCTCTTCGAGTTCGCTCCAGAAACGACACTTCCTTAAAATCCCGAGATTTTATCCTCCCGAGAAGTCTTCTGGGTCCCCTGAGGCAGCTTCCTTCCAGGTTGGAGATGAGGGCGCTGGAGGCCGGAGCGTTCTTGCTCCCCAAGGTCATGACCCGTCCCCAGCAGAGGTGGGCCTGGACCCGAGACCTTTAGCGGTCTCCTTAGTCTTCCTCTGAATATTTAAGTACAATTTTTAAAAAATATTTCTTGTTGATATTTAACATTACTCACATTTCTCTTTGGGCAATAATTTTTGCTATTTAGTTTAAGTACCTAAGATTTATTGTTATTTTAGAGAAACATCTAAGCTTAAAATATCTAAAAATAAAATTTTAAAGTCAATGCTACATTTGTTTACTCTTATGTATTACTTTTTAACCGTATCTCAGTTGAATAAACATCTTAGAGAAAAATAACATTAATTCAAACCGGCCTTCTGATTCCCAACTAGCTTAGTCTTCTAATTACACTGAGCCTTTAACCCCGCTCCGAGCCTAACCTCACACCTTGCCTTCTCCTCAAGTGCTCTCCCATCCTCTTGTTGGCGTTTCAAGTTCATCCTGCCCTCCACACGGGGTTCACACCCTCCCTCTTCTGTGACGTCCTCTGTCAGTATCGCCGACTTCTGAGCGCTCATCCCGTGAGCTCCCAGAGCAGCCGTTGCCTCTACAACTTACTTGGAGATTCTGTCCTGCCAGCTTGTTTCCGTTTTATTTCGTTTGTGGGAACAGCATGGTATGGCCTGGCCCGGCTCCCTGATGTGGCATTCTTCCCCCTAGTAAGATGGTGTGCTCAGAGACTCCGTCCTGTTCATCTTTTTATAGCCATACTGACAGTAAATAAGTATTGCTGATTAGAGTTCTAGACATGGTATAGCAGTTGTGGTCGCCAAGAGCCAAAGAAAGCCCTTGATATGAACATTACCGCTGCGTTGTTTCTGCTGTGGGATTTTTCTCGCTGATCCTCTTGTTACCTGGGGCAGTATATTAGTGTGGTGTTGTATGTCGTGGCTCTGTAGAGCCTGACGGAAGGGAGATACATTTATCGTTCATGCTGTTGACGCTGTTGAATGGTTCTGCTTGATACCGGCAACCCGTTGATAGTTCTGTCACTATCAACTCAGATACCTGTGTCCGTTGAGTTCTGCAGTCGGTCTTTGATTTCGTTCTGTGTCATTGCACTGCTGGGGGCAAGCTCTGGTGGCCAGGGCTGGTCTGGAAAATAAAGCTTCCGTGTTTTCATCTGACACAAGGTATCTGAATATAACACAATTAGAGCAGCCTTTTTGTTTCATTGATGGAAAAATCTGAGGACTGGAGCAGATATGTAGAGGAGAGAAGGAATTCGCTGTTCTAGCGATGGAAAACAGAAAAGATGACATGTTGAGTAAAAAATAAATCCTTAAAGTTGGCCTGTCCCATTGGACTTCGAGAGTAGAGAGGTTCTAAACAGGCTCATGAACTTACGGAGCTCTCCGGTGGTGTCTTATAATGGATCATTCATTCATTGACTTGCACGGGGTTATGTTATACCCCGGGGGCTATCAATACAATATTTCAAATTTAGAATGTTTGGCCTTGCATAATAAGATTCTACCTGTTAAAATGTGTTTCCTTTGATTAAGGTAACCACATGCAAGCTTATATTTATCTTCTTTTTAAAAACACTTTTTTTTTTTTTCCTTCTAAAGCTACATTAATTCTGTTTCTTCTCAACTCTGCTTGCCAGGGAGCATGTGTACTGGTGAATTTACTTGGCTGACTCCAAGTGGGTGTGGCTATAACTCAGGTGAAAGCAACAGTGTCATTGAAAGGAAACCAACAAACATTTTCTTTTTGAAGTTTATAATCTTTATCAACTCCTCTTACTTTTCATAATATGAAGGCTTTATGTTTGCATTTGAATTTTTTTGTTTAATGAAAATCTATTAGAAATCTTCAGAGAAGTAGAGGACCAAGTTTAGTCTTTACTGTTTCCGTAACTGAATCTCAGTTAACATTAGAGAATATATCCTGGTAAGGCAAGAGAATGATCTGTTTCTCTGTAAAAGAAAGGTTCTAGAAGGAAAAAGAATCCACTGCAGTTCTGAAGTCGTGCCTGGGAATCCATGTTGAGTGGTTCCCTTCTTTTGTTAGAGCATTTCCCAGCCTCCTCTTCTGCCATCTGCTGGTGGTTCAAACACTTACACGTTTGATTTTAAAACAAATCTGCTCTATTCTTATTGAGGAACGATTTAGGGGGAGTGTTCTATTTATATTCACCTGTAATATTTTGTTGCAGTTTTGCTTGTCATGGTTAATTATCTTTTTAAAGGCTATTTTAGCTGCTTTTTCAAATCTGTCTTTCGAGAATCCATGAATATAAAATTTAGAAAAGACTGGGAAGGCCCAAAGCACATGCCATGGAGAGAGAGAGACACACACACAGATGTCCTGATGACGGGTCTCGAACGCCAGGAGGGAGAGTGACTCGGAGTTGTCGGGTCTTCCTTGACTGCTGAATCCGGATTAAATACGGAGCAGCAGCTCTGGCCTGCTCTTCTGAGCTAAGCCTACTTGACTGGAAGGGACCAGACCTCTCTTTTGTTTTAAACCCTAGAGCAAGATTGGAAAACAGATCCCTTGTTATCACCAAGGTTCTGTTCAGCCCTGAGATGCTGCACATTTTCCCAGATTCATTAGGTCAGACCTTCCTCTCTGTCCTTATTTATTTTCCTTCTGATGTCTTCCTGCTCGTTTACTAGTCTAAGTTAACTCTCATCATCTTGGGAAAAATAAATATTTTTTGTCTGCAGACAAATCTTTCCATGAAATAAAGTCAAGTAAATTTTTTCAAAAGAAAGACAAAATATGGGAATTTCATTTTTTCCCTATCCTTAATCTCCTTTACTAATTTTCTTTAAAGCAGCCTTGACTCGTTTCTAAAGCCTCAGATTCATGGGTCAGTTATTTGTTCATCATTTCCTCAACGAGGAAAAATAACCGAAAATATTTATGTTTTTTTTTTTTTCTTCACAATGAATAAGGTTAAGGGAAGTAATGTGACTTATTTTTGGCCCTATTGAATGGCAAAGTAGAGCAAAAATCCACGGTCCTGCTTCCCCGGCCAGTGTCCTTTATACAGGATTGTAGCCGTGCTCGTTAGCCCTCCCAGTATTGGAGTTAGGTGTTAGATTTGGGTCTTACAGAATTGTGATTTTTACAGCTTAGAATGGTCTAATGTTGGCAATTTCGTGTGCTTCAATTCCGTGTTTTAGGGCTCTCCAGTCTCATTGTAGATCTACATTCAATAGCGAAAACACTGTTTTTCTTTAAAAGCTCTTTATCCCGATTGGAATGCGTATGTGTGCGGTCTGAAGCATTAGGTAATCACAAGATGTTTATGGAGGTTAATTGGCATGAAAGTACCCAGTAAGCCACATACCTCAATAAAAGTGATTTTTCCAGATCATTTTATGAAAAGTCAGAAATACTTTGTCATGACCAAGTGGTTTTTTTCATGTGGTGGGAGCTCCGTTTCTTCCAGACCCAGCGCTCTGTCAGGTAATGGCAGGTAGCAGGCTTTGTAGGTGGACTTCTTGCCTGCGTGGTTTGTCACCAGATCTGGTGAGTGCTTCTGTGCAGAAAGGTTTGCTCTGTGATGTCGCCGAGCACGTGGAGGGGAGCATACTGACTGCAGTGCAGTTCGTGCCTGCTTGGGTCAAACTTACATTGTTTTTCTTTTGTAAAACAAAAACAAAAACAAAAACAAAAAAACAAAAAAAAATGTTGGGAATTAAACACGGCCTGAGGTGCTGTGGATCGCCAAAGTGATCTTTTTAAGCGGGGAGAGGAGTGATGCTGAAAGAAAGCTTATTTACTGGTATATTCTGGACTTGGATGGATTCCATTTTTTTTCCTGGAGACATTATTATTCTGGCACTATTTTTTGAGGACTTAATTTTCTGGTAATCGTAAGAATGCATATATTCTCCTCGTCCCCACCCTCACACACCTGTTCGTTTGGGATGTGCACGATTCATTAGAGGCACGCTTCTGGGCTCGCCCGCGAAATGCCTCAGCACAGAGTTGCCGTGACCGTATTAATAAACATCAGGCTGCTTCAGATTTGTTGGGAAGGAGCAATGAAATTATTCCAGGGAAGATTAGGGTTGCTTCTGATTGCATGTGGTTTAGGTTCTCTCCAGTGCCAAATTTTGAAGCCAGTTTTGTTTCTTCAGATGGTGAAAACCCTCCTCCTCCCCTCCTCCTGCCTTAAATCTGGCTCTTGCCCAAGCCATGTCAATTTTTGCAAGTCAGTTGAGAATGTCAAAGTGACTGGTGTTGAAAGAGCCAATATGTTGCAAGATGCTTAAAGCCAAGGAGAACATTTATATGAATTAAGGAATATATTGGGAGGTAATTTTTTTAAATTGGAATTTGAAAAGAAAAAAAAACCTGTTGAATTAATACTTGCATACCAGATGTATCACTGATAAATACTTGTAAGAGATATTCCCCAATAAGCAATAAAATTACCATTTTACAACTGAAGTAATGTATCCTGTGGGTACATTTGGAAAGATACGCCAAGAAAAATACATGCAGAGTTCTAGAAATAATAATGCAAATAAAACATTTCATATTATAATTTTAAAATAACAGGATTTGGAAGCAAGAAAAAGTCTGGGAGACTATTTGTTTTGTCTAAATTCTGCTTTTACTCTGGTCTTTTGACAGTTGGCTTTTTGATATTGTACCATTGCTTAAGTGTCTTTGTGTGTATGGAAGGACTGAATTGTCCGACAGAGTTGTGGTTAAAAATCTCACAAATTCTAAATAATTAAAGTCATAGACTTTATGTCTTCTTTGCTTTGTTACAATAATGGCCAATTTTCATACTTGCCTGAATTCTGTTGGTTTTGCGGCTGCTGTTGAATCACGAAGCAGAGGGTTTTGCTGTATAATTTATTCATTTGTGCACAGCCAGAGTGGTCGTGCGGCGTGCAGTGACTTGGGTGTCCCAGGGTGCCAGGTGACTGGGACTTGGTGCTGTGATTTGCTGCCCTCTTTGCCCAGCGAGGCTGCTTGATGATGGGGTCACCACCTCTGGCTCAGTGAGGGGAGTGGAGGAACCTCCTTCCTCAGGCCAGAGCATGCCTCAGGTGTGGGTTTCCCTGGGTCTCAGGTAGATACGTCCAAAGGAGTGATGAACGTGTGGGAGGGCAAAGAAGTCCAGGGAATAATATGACTCATGCTCTACGTAATCATGAGAGAGTAAATTAAACCCTACGAAAATTTTCATTCTTCTTGTAGCTACACGTGGCAGTTTAAAGCACTTATTTGGCTGCTTCATGAGAAGCCATGTGTGTTTTTATAAGAAATTCCTTTTAACCTCCATCCGCTCGTCCCCAAATTAAATTTTTACTTCAGAAAGGCTTTTTTTTGTATCTCACTGAGGAAGAGAAGGTGAAGAATGGAGTATTAAATGAATAGATTATTTAAAATGAGAATTGGGTATTACACATTAAATATCATGATAAAATCAATAAACTTATCAGAAGTATTCCAAAAATAAGTTCAAATTTCTTGACCATTCTCAATTTAAAATTTATTGTAGCTTAAGTTTATAATTTCTTCTTAGTTTCTCATATTCCTATTTTTGTCTCATTATTTAATCCCCTTATAAAAGCATAAGCTTCTGTTACATGTTAACCTGTACTTAATATCACCGTAATTTAAAAAAAAAAAATTATTGTATGCTACCACAGTATAAAAAGAACAAGATATTCCATTAAAAATATATTCCCCGTGATACATGAATAATTTGCTTTGGAAAGAAGCCTGGAAATCCTGATTTTCAAGCTGCAAAAGGTACCTTCATCATGTTGACGTTTGAAGGGCTTCAATTTTGATAGTAAATGAGTAACCTTTATACAAAATTTTATATCTTGTTTTACCTTAACATGAGCCATGAAATAGAAGTTCCAATGACACGGGCTTCATAAAATGCCTTTCTGTTTCCTGAACGACAGTGGAATTTTTCACTGGGCTACTTAACAGCACGTGCAAGCATCTGGAAACACGCGTGTTAATGAACGCGTGCATGCATGTGTGCACGGACGTGTGTGCATTCTCTCCTCTTTTTACACGGGACGAATGGATACGTTGACCTCCCCAAAGGATACGTTTGAAAGGGAAGGAAATGGAGTTCTGCCAGGCTTGTTGGCTTGAGTCATGGACAAGAGCAAGGCCTGTCTGAACTGCCACTCAGTTTTCATTCTGCGAGTTTGCAGGGTTGGTGATTAGAGTGGCTTTCGCCCAATTATGCTGTGATTATTCTGCTGCACTGTAATTGACTGGGGAGATATGCTAATACCTGTCATTTGGGATGATAAAAGATGAGCGGGGGACGCAATGCATTATTTAGCTGGCTGTGTGATAGATGAGGGATGCGCGGAGTGCTTTAATTGCTGAGAAGAGAGGTTAAGCTGAACGAATGGATGAATTAGAAATGAGTTTTTTTTATGGCTTGTGGAAAAGTAGAATAAAGGAAAATGTGCTTTAAACTAAAGCAGCGGCCAGAGACGAGCACAACAAAACTCGATCCAGGTAGTTTGCTTCATCAACTTAAATGTTAATGAAGAATGTAGTTTGGAGTTCAGTAAATAATAATCGGAAAGAGACGATATAATAGTTTCTCATATTAAACACAGGATGTTAAAGGAATTGTTTCTATTTGAGGTGACAGTATTTGTGATTTGTTATCTCTTAAGCTGGTGCTCAGTTTCAGTTTATACTGAAATGCAATATGCAGCGATTTTGAATTTCATGCTTTGTATCTTTTGAGTGTTAGCTTAAAGGTATCTATCTAGGTTTCCTGAGCCTGTGTATTTATCAATTAATGCAGACAGAGGAAGGCAAGGAAAAGAATGAATATTTATACCACGAGGAGAATGTAATAATATAATTAGTGAGAGTGTACAGATAATTCTTGAGTGACAGGATCTCAGGCAGTGGTACCGTCCTCATATGCCACACACTTAGTTCTTGGTCTATTTATGGGAACAAAAAATAAAGAGAGGTTTTTTCCCATTTCATATCATTTCCTTCTGTCACAGCCATATATAATCTTGTATATATATTTCACAAAATTATTTGAAAGTACTGTCGTACTCTGCCTAGTTATATGTTTTGATGTTAGTGTTTTACTTTGTTTCCGTTTTGTGCATTGAATAGGTAATTATTTTGAGAATGCAGTCAGAACAGAAGTTTGCAGACATGGACCGTTACACACGGAAGGTGGAGGCCTTGCACACCCCGTCAGGCCTCGCGCACCTCATACTTTACCAGATGATGTCAGAAAGCCCTGTCCGCACCCGTGCTGTTTTGTGTTGTAGGTGAAGCGATGGGAATACAGGTCGAATAGCATAAGTTGTATTTTTTTTTGTAAAATGAAGAAAATGACCCTCATACATCGTTGAATTATCTCCAGACAGTGCAGTTTCTCAGAGCCTGTGTGACTCGTCTAGTGTGGCTGAATTTATCAGCGAATAGCTTTCTACCAGGTTATTGAATGGTAATGGATCTGTCTAGAACAAAGCATGCCTATTGGAACGGGTGTCAACTGCAGATGGATGCTGCACTCTGCTCCTCACATAAGTCTTGTTGGAGCTGATCGCTCTTCCCCAGTGTCACTGGCCCCTCTTTTGCACAGTCCCTTCTGAAACAAAGTAAAGTTTACTTATGGATGTTTTTCATCATTATCCTTCTTGGAATTCCAAAGTAGACCCTTGTAGCGACCTTTCTCAGACAGTTATAATATGAAGGGCCCCTTATACAGAACATTCTATAAGGCAAAGAAGAAGGTTTTATAAGGGAAAGGTGCAGTTAGATTCAAAGAACTTAAAATTAAATGGACAAAGGTACTACAAACACAGCAACTTATAAATAAACAACAGCACCTAACAACATATTGTTACAAACATTAGTTACCCTATTTAAAATACCCCATTTTAGAATGTAAGCGAACTACACGATGAAAGCTGGCCACAGCACGTTCAAGAAGTGGTGTCTTGAATTTTGTTTTTTCTTGTCAGTGGCACAAAAAGAGTAGTCTACAACCTATTTATTTTGTGCACCTTATTTTTTTTTTAATACTAGCACTTTATTATTTTTTCACCCCACTAGGCAATTATTCAATCCTGAGACTTTGTGCCTGAGTCTTGGCTATAATTATCATCACCTGAATGTGAAAATGATTTTTTTAAGGTCCTTAGTTTGAAAGGCTTTGCTTTGTTTAATATAGTCAGAAAAAAATCATGTTTGTGGCTTTCGTTGTTTATATGATATAGCTCACTGTAAATTTGATTTACGAGAGCATGAAATTGTTCTTTAACAGACTGGATGCCCAGGAACTGTGTGATGTCACCACTCTTTACTTTGCTTTAAGTTTCTCTCCTTGGAAATGCTCTGTCTTAAACAGATTTGTAACACGCAGCCACATAAAACTAATTTTTAAATTTCCTTACAATCTCGTAAGGAAATAGCCTTACTGCCCAACTGAAGGCTTTTCTTAATGGTAATGAGTTATAGTGTTTTTTTAATAATGTAGTTCTATTATTTTATAATAAAATTTAAATATGATTATAGAATTATTGCCACCGGGAACATGAGAAATTATGGAGTCCATTTCCCTCCTGTTACAACGGTAGGAAGGGAGGCCGGTGAGCAGACGGCTAACCTGCGGGACCCTGCGTCTCCTCACTCCCCAGTGAGGCCTTTCCCGTCTCCCCCGGAGGTCGGTTCTCGCCCAGGGGGCAGGGTATGGGGGGAACAGTTGTGTACATTGAGCTGTTGGGGTAGGGGGGAAGGACCACTTACTAGGAGTCGCTCATACAGGTGTGGGCGGTCTAGTTGGTTCAAAAAAATCATTTGACAGTGGCCCATTACTTCCACATTTTATTTTAACACAAAACACACAGAGGTACAGTCACATGATGTCCCTCGCCAGCCACCTTTTACAGTCATCTCAGCCTACCTGATTCTGTGGCGCTATTTTAGCAGTCCATTCATCTTTAGTGGAGGAGGTTTTTTTTCAGTTTTTTTTTTTTTCTGTTTATGTGTCACCTGGTTCTGTATTTTACTAAGTTTTGTAATTGGAGAAATACGTAGCACAGACGTGCTTAGCAGGAGACACAGTGAGGTGTCAGGAGGCGAGCACCTCCCCTGGCATGAGAAGGAAGGAGGGGGCTTCTCAGAGCCGCGTGAACAGGGTTTGGGGGGGACGGGGGCTTCCGTGGCGTCACTGAGTGCACCCAGGGGCAGCCGGAGAGGTTCTGCTGTGTGGACACGAAGACCGTTCACACTGCTTCCCCTCTGCTGCCTTCTTCACACCTAGCTCACTTCCTTAAGAAATAACAAGTTGCTTTTTCTTCTGAATCAGGCCCGGTCCTCAGTAACGTGTCCCTAGGAAAGATACGTGTCATTAATCAGTTCAGCAGAGAATAATCACCAGTTTTCCTGTCTTAGTTTACAGTTTTGGTTTTCGTCTTGCCAGTAAGATACTCTTTTCTGTTTGTGTCTTTGTCACGTAAATCCAGCTGTAGAACTTACAGAACGTACCCTTGGGACTAGCCGCTCCGTTTTTTTTTTTTGCTTTAGGGAGAAAACATAAATGTAAATAATGACTTTAAATTTCAAGCCTTTAGTGCTCACTGTGATATCTCCTTGCAGCCTTTTTTCTTTCTTAAATTTAATTATAATACTCTTGATACAGATAGAAAATTAACATTGAAAAACTGGAAAATTTAAGTACTCTTATAGGTGCCTCCTGGTTAGATTGGAAAGGAAAGGGAAATGGCTCATATATCAGTTTTCTAGTGCTGAAAACTAATCACACATTGAGCAGCTCAGAATCACACCCGCTCATTCCGTGGGTTGGCAGGGCCGTCACTGGGTCCTCTGCCTCGTGTCTCCTGAGATTGAGATCCAGGTATTGTAGGGGCTGCGGTCTCATTTGAGGTGCCAGTCCTCTCCCAAGCCCAGGGGATGTTGGCAGACGTCACCTTTCTGTGGCTGTGGTTCTGAGATTTCCACTTTCTTGCTGGATGCCCATCACCAGCCTTTCCCTGCCACAGTGTCCGCAGCCATGCGCTGGCAGGAGATATGCTTCAGGCCTCTCCTGCTGCTTCTGTGGGACCACCTGATTAGGCCAGGCCCACCGATGTGATCCAGTGATTCAGAATCAGCTGCTTAGGGACCTCAACTGCATTCTCAGGACCTCTGCAGCCCTGTGTTGTAACATAACCGCGGAGGTGTTGTCAGGGTCACAGCCGTACATTTGGGGGGAGGGAGCAGTGTCGAGTGCGTGCACCAGGCTGGGGAGCCGGGGCCGCCTGAGCCCTCTGCCCGCCACAGCGTCTGGTTTCACGTCTGCCGTCAGACGTCAGGGCTGGAACGGTTTTCTCTGCACGCACTGAAAAGTGTTCTTAACTTAACAAAAAAAAAAACAGAGTCTGGAAAAAATGAAGGTGGGAAACAGGAGAACACATTTGACTGACAACACTGGAAATAAGTGATAAGCACCTGACCAGAGCTGCCCGTCGCGACAGCAGTTTTATTTCTCGCACGGCTGGCTCCTGAGGCTTCGCTCGGGCGCCGGAGCGATTCTCCGCCGCAGACTCTCACTGCGCAGCTGACGTGCTCCTGCGGGGCTGGAGGATGCTCTGCGTTTCCCTCCCCGGCTTCCGCCGGAAGGCGTGACGGTCTCGGTTTCTTCTTCCGGTCGATGCGTTTGGTTAAGACCTCAGCAGCCTTCATGGGCACGCCAGTTACAGAAAATTCTGTAATTTTTATTTAAATTCTCCGGTAATTCTGGTTACTTTTATAGACTTGAAATGCTATGAAAAAATTTCCTTAACAATATTTTTAAAAATCGGATTCAAATAGAACATCATTTTTTAAAATATATATATATAAAGAGAAACTTGGCTTTCTATGAAGTTCGGTTTTGTATTAATTTTTAATGATTTTTTTCTTTTTCTTTTACAAATTATGTGGATCGATCCCAGGTATAACATGGTCTATTAAAAATCGAAACTATCTTTTGTCTTTTTTTAAAATCAATTTTACTTATATTTTTTAAATTATGTACCCATGTAAAGGTATTTTGAATTTATCTTTGCTAACACTGATTCTTTCAGAATTACTTTAGAGGAAAAGAGTATATTTTATTTTTTAATAATATATTTTAAATAGGATTTCTGTGTACTTGATTTGAGTCCTGTTATGGAGGAATTCCACTGAGCCAAAAATTTAAACAAGCAGAAGATGTGAAGCAAACCTACCGATGCTTTAAATTTACCCACATTTTGAAAATGTGACCAATATTTTAATTTTAAAAGGTAATGTTTATCACACTTGATTTTAGAATTAAATGAAAGTTTAGAAACCTTAATTTTAGATAGAATTGATGACATCAGCAATATACTCCACAACTGGAATGGGGAATAATTTTTTAATTACAGAGGAATTACTGATTTGGGCATGAAAGTTACTCATTAATTTTGTTCCTTTTGCAGAATTTTTGAATGTTAATGGAGTATTTTATGGACTGATACTTTGTGGGGAATATGTGAGGCTACAAGATGAACTATACAGCATTTGAGAAAAGCAGTGGCATAGTCTGGCAGGACAGACCCCTTCCCGTATGCGAGCTGAGTGGCGAGGTCCTTGTCCCATTGGATCCTGTGGCTGTCTCTATGTGAGCACGCTCACCTCGCTCCCGTAGGGTTAGGAAGTTGAGATACACCAGATGCCTCCCTGAGTGACACCAGGGTTTTCCTCAGGTGTTATCAGCAGCTATTTCTTAGACTGCTTTGTCCTGGTACCTGTGCTAGGCTCTTCATCCCCTGCCGTTCTAAAAGTCGCCCTTTGGTGGCATGGCGTTTGAAGGCAGCGGGCCTTGTGACCAGAGGGCAGACAGCTGCTGCGCACAGATTCTTCTGTTCATCCTGTGCTGGGCACTGAGGGCATCGGGGGTGAGCGAGACGCGGTCCCAGCTCTCGTTGAGTTTCCAGTGCGGTTGGGAAGATGGGCCCTGTTGCTGTGACACAGGGAGAAAGGACAGCGTGGTCTGGGGCGGCCCGGCCTTGAAGGGCAGTGGGCTTGGTGCCCTCGAAGAGGAGGGAGCCTCACTGATAGGCAGCGTTGGCCGGGGCTGGTGACTTGGAGGAAGGGATTGGAGGGCCCTGAACACCTGGCTGGGATGTTTCAGCCTGACGAGATACGACCAAGGGCGCTGCAGCTCGGGAATGGGGTTTTGTTTTAAAATGTTTCCAGTCAACAATATCTTGGCATACGAAAGACTCATTTGAGAAGATACTGGTTAGTTGTGTATCTTCAGCTTTTTACAATCAAATGAGAAAATGTGAGTGCTTGGAAAATAGTAAATGGTTGTATAGATGGAAGTTTCACCTTATCGTTTTTAGCAGCATATTATACAGTAAATGTATGTGGTCGGTGTCAGGAATAAAAGAAACTGGTGAAATTATTCTATCAGCCAAAAGATGGTTTCAATAAAATAACCAGCCAAACGAAGTCATTGCTTTTTAAAGACAATCTAAAAGTTACGCATTTCATTTTTGTTTTCCTGCCTGAAATGTTTACTCCATAGTGGATTTGTAAATATTCAGTAGTTACTTGAAAAGATGAGCTTTGTTGAAGATAAGTTAATTCATTTAATGAAAATTAGTCAGTTAATAGTGAAAGAAATGTTTATTCTTATATGTTACAAAAAAATTTCTGGAATTAGAATGTTGACCGGTTCTAAGACTCTTTCGCTCAGCAGTTATTACTTTCAATGGCCTAGGCCCTGTGGAAAGCCCGGGGATGTATTGATTCACAAGATACGGTGACCCTTAATTTCCTTCGTACCCCCACTGTGCGGCCCGAACAGCCCTGGGGGCCCGGAAGTCCCCTCCTGCCTTGGAAAGATTTTATGTGAGATAGAGTAACGGTTTGTGGCTGAGCGAGTCTGCTTTTGTCTACACGATTCCGAAGTCCCAAACTTTGTAGGAGTTTGAATGAGATATAACACATTTGGTGTCGGGGGAACGATGAGGGGAGAAAGTCCGCCAGTGCTTGTAGCTTACCCAGCACCCGTGCTGTGCCTGCCCGCCGGCGTCCGTCCATCGTCCGTCCATCCTCTCCACGTGAGTCAGGTCTGGCGGGCAGCTCGTCAGGACACGTGTTGTTCCTGGCAGGGCATGCAAATTTCTAATTACCTGATTCCTGACTTAATTGCAATTACCTGGATACCCAGGCAGGGCGAACTTTTGGGAAAGACTGTAATTAGTGAAACAGGAACTTTGCTGCCAGCGCCTTGTCTGGATACTAACACTAAACAGAACGCCGATAAGCACATCTGTAAAGACGACCCATCGGTTGGTAAAAACGGTTCTCGAATTATAGTACATATCAGCTTTAGATTTAGCAACAGATGTGGTGGTCAAGCAGAGAATGTCCAGTTGTTGCTTTGTAATAGTACATTATAAAGTGCTCGTGTATCTTTTAAGAGTGAATCATAATCTGGAGTAAAGAATGATTTACCAAACACTATTTCTCTACAAACACATTTGTTACGTACTTTGATTAAGAATTGTAAAAATCCTTAGGTCTGTGCTCATTGAAAGAAAAGCATTTTCTAATATTCATTTGCTTCAGTAGTAACTTTTCTTAATGGTGCTTTTTATTTAAAACAGATTCACACACAACAAAAATGTTTTAACATGGTTACGAACAGATTTTAACCTATTTAAAAGCACTTTAATATCTTCACGGCAAAGTTTGAAATATGTATTTTTCCATTTCTCTCTTTTTTTTATCACAGTCGTTAGCGCCATCGTACCGCCTTAGTGCAGATGGCGGTCCCGAGATGGTCATCAATATCTGCTCACGGCTTATTTTAGACCTTCTCTGGTTCCGTCTTTAACCCCCTGCCAGTTTGCTCTTCTCGGCCTCTCTGGGCTCTGTCCTTGCTTTCCATCTCAACAGATCCCTTGTCCACACCAAGGTGAATCTTGTCCATCTACGGTTAGTTAACTCATCAATGATCTTTTACCGCTTCTTCCCCATGGAGCTGCTGGTCTTTTTCATCTTTAACCTTCTTGAAAACGCAGCAGATCAGAGCCCCGCGCCCCAGGCTGCAGACACCTCTGGGCGCAGAGGGTGGGGTCGCTTTCACCCCCGTAGCTTTATTCTCACCTGGTCTAATTCTCCTGTAATCCATTTCCTTTTGTTGTATCTTTTCACGTACATTTATCACGGTTTAATTTTTCACAGCAGTAAATTAAGAGCATGGACTCTGGAGCCTGGTCGCATTTGAATTTATATGGTCAGCTGTTTGAATAATGAGACTATGCGTAATAGTAAATTTTTAAATAGGGCTGATAATAGTAAATACCTCAGAAAGTTACAAAGATTGAGTGAGTTGGTCACCTAAAGCGGTTAGAATAGTACCTAGCACATAACGAGAACTTATGTGTTTGTTGTGCTGCTGTTGCTGTGTTATGGTCGTTCGAGTCTCGTGATCACCCGGCGAGGTGGCTGTGGCAGGGGTCATCCCTGTGGCAGGTGTCATCCCTGTTCCATAGAGAGGGACACAGAATGCCCAGGGGCTAAGTCATCGGCTTAACATCGCATGGTTGGTAATGGATCTGGGCGCTGGGCTCAGGGCTTTGAACTCCTAGTCCTTATGACTTTTCCATCTATCCATCCAAGGGTTTTCAGATTCAGGGAAAAAAAATACAGATCGCCCACGTAAATTTGAATTTCAGAGAAACAATAAAATCTTAGTGTAAGTATGTTTTAAATATTGCATGGCGCATATTTAATACTAACTAGTATTTGTTTATCTGAAATAAAGATTTAACTGGGACCCCGTATTTTATCTGATAATCCTAATCCATCCGTACAGGGTATCTACTCTGTGCAAGTCCTTAAACGATAGTCCCCAAAGTGAAAAAGATCGTTAGCTCAACCCTTTCCTCACTTGTTCACAACCTTAAAGTCTGGTTTGGTTTTTTCGACAATCCATTTAAGGACAGTTAAACTGAAGTGTCTACGCCATATTCTTCCCACACCAGCAACGTGTTGCAGGTGGGAAGGTGTTTTTGAGCGTGCCACCATAGTAAATTGTTCCGGCAGTTAATACACACCGACTTTGCCGTAGGAAAGCGAGACAGTGATTATGAAAGGATCTTAGGATGACCCGGATGCACTGTCACTTCTGGAGACACCCAGATGTCTGGCAGAGCAGCTGTGATGGGTCGACGCTCTTTCCCAAGCACAGAACTGCACCATGCGACACCACTGCCGCCCGCTGTCGCCGTGCCCACCTCCATATCCGTGTCGCCTTCCGTCAGGTGCTGCAGACACGAGTTCGGTGTTAAAGCCGCCTCTGGCGTGTTCACGGACAGCACGGAAAACTGGTTAACAGCGTCTGACTGGGACTCTCTCTCATCTTGTTTCTTCCATGATGTTTGTCATCTTGAACACAGCATTGGTCCATCTGATGATGTTTTGAAGACATGAGTCTCATTTCAGAATGAGGATGGAGATTCCGGCTGGGCCGTCCTCACTCGAGGGTTTGAAGACCATACAGAACAGTCCACATGGTGGCTCTTCCTTTTTCTACGATTTTGAGTCTTAACAGATCACACTCAGGTGCCCCAAGGCAGGATATTACCGGTGCCGGTGGACGAACCATCACGCATTTTTTTCATGCCAGCATCAGATATTGGATAAGGGTAGAAATGTGGGGGATAAGTGACATTTACTGAGTGGCACACAGCACCAGACATATTGAAAAGCACTTGTGCTTTTTCTTGTACCCACGACCCTAAGAGGCGGGTGGGATAATGCACTTCTACACATGACGACGTAGGCTCGGGCGTTGGATAGCTGAAACTCGAGGACACGTGGCTAGTAATAAAAAGCCACCAACAGGCTGCTCATAGGGGCCATTTTATTCTCTGTCAGAGATCCAGTGTTTGTGCGAGCAGTGATTTTTCCTGCACAAATTGAATTTCTCTATGACTGTGAGAATGGAGTCTATGGAAGAACAATATGTTCGCTTTTCAGGTGTGTGTAAGCTAACAAAATTAAATGTGAAACTCTTATTAAATGGACTTCTGATTAGTCAGACTTTTTAGGGCTGTGGATGTGTGGACTTAACACGGGGGGGCGGCCCTAACCACCTGCTCCTTCTAGAACCCTGAGACGGGATAGGCCAGGGGCGGCCAGGGAGAGGTGCTTCAGCTTTTCCTGAGGCGTCACAGGGTGTCATTACCGGAGCGGACGCTCCCAAGTCCAGGGTCTCATCCTCTGCTCTGCAAGGCTCAGAAAGCAGCTTAACCGGGAGGATGACCGAGAGCGGATGATGAACTGCCGCTCCGGAGTGGGCTCACGGACCACCCTGGTTGGCGAGGCGGTGGTGGGCTTCCTGGCGGCAGACCTGGGAAGAGGCCACTTTGTAAGCATGGCACCCGAATGCAGGATGGTTGAGTAATTTGAATGTTCTGCATTCTCAGACGAGGACAGCCAGACACCTCCACGTCCACCACGGGCATGCTGGGGGTGTAATTATCTTCGATGTCCATCGGCCTGGCTCCCTCCTCTCGTCGTCAGCTCTGTCTTGCGAAAGCTCTGTGATGCTTCTTTTTCTGTGTCTCTAATGCTGAGCAGCCCCTCCTTTGAGAATTTTTCTTGAGAGAGATCGGTGCCACTGGTCTGGTTAGAGGAAGGTGTGGCTAGCCTAGGAGTTGACCTTGCTGTTCAGTAATAATTGTTTTTCATGTATTTATCAACATGGAGAATCTAAAGATTGTATCTCAGAAAGCTTGTTTGTGATCATCTGTACTAGTGAAGAGCAGACGAAAACATTTAGAGGTTATGTAGCCTGTTTTACTAACAACATAGAAACACTCTTCTTAGCATTTCTTCTGTTTTGCGTGGACATGAATGCTTCTCATTCGTGAACACTGGTAAAACCCAGGCCAAGTGTAAGTGGAGCATGGACAGTGCTAGGCTGGGTTCATAGCAACGCCTTCCACGTGCTTCCGTAGCTAGTGTTCAGCTGAAGAATGTCGTGGCGCACTGCCCCACGTCCTCACCCAGCGGGTCTGGGTGACGTGCGCTTAGCGGGCTGGCCCTGACATGATCTCACCGCACCCATCAAGTCCCTGCCTCCGGAGTGCGAGGCCCCGTGTGTGTCTCTGTCTCTGTCTCTCTCTCTCTCTCTCTCTCTCTCTCTCTCTCTCTCTCTCTCTCTCCTCCTCCTCCTCCTCTTCCTCCTCCTCTCTCCTCCCCTCTCCTTCCCTCCTCTTTCATTCTGAGCACGCGGTCTCCTTCCTTCTCTCCCCCTTTTTTTTTTTCTTTTGGCATCTTCTCTCTTTCTTTCCTTTTCCATACAAATAAACACTAACAGGACTTACATGTCTCGTGTTCTTTCATGAAGAACTGAATTCAATTCTAAAGAATTATTCCACCTTCAAGTGCAAATAGAGCTTTCGCGTCAACTTCAGCCTGTACTCCACTGAAGGCGTGTGTGTAGCTAGCAAAGAGATGATGTGCAAGGAGTTTTGATTAAGTGTGTGAAAAGAATAAAGTGGTATTTCAGCAAAAAGATTACTAGGGTGGCATTTTATCACATTTGGGGAAGTTTTTCTCTCAGAGTTTCCAGTCCATTGTAACAGTGCTGGTCAGAGTCACGAGGAATATAAGTGAAAGGAAGTTCAGATTAGTGAAAACTTAAAGGAAAATCTATGAGACAAATGGAAAATGCTCTCTGATACAGTACTACTAAAGGTGATAAAGTTAAATTGTCCCTTTTTTTTTAAAGCTGAGGCTACCTTGGCTTTGGCTATTATTGGTTCTGTACTTTACTTTGGGATGTTATCTTTCCATACGTTTATGCCTGTGAATTTGTTCATGTAAACGATGACAATATTGTCGTTCATACTTTTATTTTATATTCGTAAACTGTCTCTGATTGATGACATGTGCTTTTGTGGTGCCGTCCGTGGTACTGGGGTCAGGGGTCATGCCATTCCCTACCCATGGAGATGTCCTTTAAATTGGACTCCTGCTCTTCGGAAAGCGGGTCGTGTATTCAGGGAGGACACTGAGGACGAGCTGGGCGCATGTGAGGGCTGACGGGGCAGGTGGGACAGGGCGGTAAGGGTTCCAGAGATGGCTGGTTCGTCGTGTTCTTCTGTTCGCTTCCCCGCCCTATCTCATGACAAACGACTGTGGGGTCATTGTCTAGGACTCGCTCCTTTTCACTACAAATGTGGGAGTTTAACATACATATGGCAAGTGCACAGATAAGTGTGCAGCTGTTACGTTTTCTCAGGTGAACATGGCCGTGTAGTCAGTGTCCAGCTCGCCGCCCCCACCCCCGCCCCCGAACCCTGGACCTGCTCCAGCTCCCCGCCTGTGTTGTCATTCCGTCCCTCCCTCAGCCCCCACCGAGGGCAGCCTCAGTCCTGATGAAAAGTCAGTGGGCGCTGCTGGTAAGCCAGTGTTTATGTAGCCTCACGGCAGCAAACAGTCTCGTCTCTCCACTTGAACATGTTTAAACGTTTTATGCTAAGAAAACACAACCCTTATTAAAGGAGCTTGTATCGTTATCAGTTTTTATTCTTTCCTATAGCTATTAAAATCATTTTTAGAATTGATGTCACAGAAAAGTATTCTTTCCTTTGCACTGGAAATGAACTGCTCAAGAGTTATCCTTTAAAAATTCCAGACATAAAAGGAAATTGATAGGTCAGTTCTTTCCAATTTTGTTTCTGCTGTTCTTCCTTCTATAATTACTATTTTCTGAGGACAGTATATGATCTCAGATTTTAAACTGTCTCCTGACAGATAATGCATATTAGTTTTAAAATGTTTTTCATTAAACATCTGAATATCTAAATGAAGGAAGTTTCTGTTTTGAGATATTTTTTTGGCCAAAACGCCATCCTACCTGCAGGACACTGTTCTGGCCTTTACCAGGTAGCTTATGACTGGATTTGGGTTGTCTTTCGTTCCAGAGAACGAATCACGTTTAGCCCTCGTGCGCGAACGCTGGTGCTGGTGCCACTCTCTGTCCCCATGGAGAGTCTGGAAGCTAATTACAACGGGGGAAGAGTTTCATTTCCTGTCAAAGCAAAACGAAGAGTTTTTTGCTTGGAGAAGAAGAAGGTGGACTTGGACTGTTAATGATTTTCATTCTAGAAGAACAACGAACCTTCTGGAAACACTGAGAGAGGACCGTTTTCCCTTTGATTCTTCTCCCTTTTTCTTGTCTTTTGTTTGGAGCAGGAATAGTAACAGAGGGAGAGTAGTGGGCGTGGCATGGACTTTGAAAGTCAGAGCGCTGGACTCGAACTGTAGCTGGACTCAAATCGTAGCCCGTAGCCCAGCCACCTTCCCCCGCCCCCCGAAACCTGTTTCCTCTGAATAAAGCGCAGTTGGCCGTCTCCACCTGAGGAGACAGCTGTCAGGATTAAGTAGCAAAATGCTTTGGGTAAAAAGATATAATTGTAATAGCTATCGTTTATTGTACTCTCACTGTTTGCCAAGCACTATTCCAGGTGCTTTCTTTTATGTCATTATAAACGTAAATTTAACAGTACTTTTCCCTGTTTATCAGTGAGGAAATGGAGGCCTCAGAGAGACTAAGTAATGTGTACAAGACCAAATCACTATAATTAGCAGAACTAAGACGTGAGCCCAGGTCAGACCACAAAGCCCGTGCTGCTGATGACTTAGCCCTGCTCACTTACCTACCGGACAAGTAGCGGCTGTCCATGGTGCCGGGAGGGTAGGGTGCCCGTGACACTGCAGCCGGCACCCACCGCCAGAGGAACAAACGACATTGAAAGCGGCGGGTACACTCTCCCTGCTCCCCCCATTCCTGAGAAGGGGTGCACCATGAGCAGTACCATGGCTTTGGGGGGCTGCCTCTGCCCCGAAGGCCACTTTTTTCCTGCTTCTCACAAAGATGTTTCTTGCCCAAATGTATATGTACAGTTTTCCATACTGTTTAGCTTAGCAGTGATAGCTTAAAATTTTAAATGATATATTTATTATTTGATGATCTTCCCAAAGCTTTATCTCCTTTTCTTGCTTTATCTCCCACATGTAGTCCAGACATTGGTGCATTCATTCATTCATTCATGCATCCATCCAGAAACCGTTTTAACACTCGCTATGCATATGATGTCGTGCTTATATTTTCTTGTCTTTTCTCCCATTTTCTTTCTGTCTCTCCTTACTCTTTTTTCTTCTTGTCTTTGTGTCCTACTGTATGTAATTGTGTATGACATACAAGGCCAGCTTTTGCACAGGTAAAGTTAATCCCACCATTCTCAGGAATGGAAATTCAGTTTGTGCGCTGTACCCCATTTGTTTAAGACCTAAAACAATGACAGATACTTCTGAACTCAGAACTCTATAAAATAAGCCGTTTATCTTATCCGATTGCACTGGGGAGCCATTGTAGGTTGAGAACTGCGCTAGATCGCAGATGGCATGCTTCACGGAGTCTGATTTCACAAAACAGTCGGTCTCCACAGTCTGCTTCTCTTATATTTCACTCTTGTGAACCCTTTGAGGAGTACGCAGACAGAACGAACACATCAGATGCCTTATCAGCCTAGGCCATAAAATACGTTTACCTTATAGCCGTTTAGATTCCCGCTAAACGTCATCACGGCTTCCATTGCTGCGCTGGGCGCGGGCATCCTGCCCAGAGCAGGTTGCGAGGTAAGAGGAAGTGATTGTGCCTCTGTCTGTGGCTGTGGGAGTCAGCTGTCCTCTGGGTGCCACTTTCTGGTCCCTTGGATTGTGGGCCTGCGCGTGACAGCTGCTGTGATTCACCCACAAGGAGTTGGAACGAGCACATTTGTACATCTAAGAAATCGGAGAAATAGAAGCAGCATTGCATGAGACGCACCAAAGGGTAGCCATTAGAAAATAAAAGCAGTGTTTTAAGTCTCCAAAGGATCTGTTAAACTGTGTCCTGCTATTGTCTACACCGGGACATTTCCGCTATATGGTTTTTCACGTCGTTCTTCCTTGTATTACCTACAAAGTCATGTTCTTTTTTACTAAATGAGACAAGATTCTGAGATAGTCATGAATCTAGACACACAGTGCAGAGTAATGATATTGGAAAATGCACCCAAGTAGAGAGACGTGTGTTCTCACCAGCGGTCCATGTGCTGTGCATGTGTGTGCTTTTGCACACACGTGCACACACACACGCTTTGTCCTGTGGAGCCTCAGAGAAGGCTGTCAGTATCGGTGCAGATGTTAATGAATATACCTAGAAAACTGCATTCTCAGGTCATCTGTGCCCACAGAACCTTTTTTATAAGTAATTTAGCCTTGCTGGACCTCAGATTCACATTCTAAAAACACAGGACAGGAGGAAGCGTTTACTGTGGCTTTGTCTTAGTTCTGAAAATTCTGTTCCTAACAATTCATCATGTTTCTCTTTTCGAGGGATTCAAACTGCGTTTCCCCTCTTTTTTGTTTTTTATAATTTTTATTTAAATGTAATTGACATGTTAGTTTCCAGTGTACAACATAATGATTTCGTATTTGCACATGTAGTGACACGATCACAGTAAGTCTAGTTAACATCCATCACCATACGTTGTTGTTAAATAATTTTTGTCTTGTGGTAAACTCTTTTAAGGTCTATTCTGTCGGTAACTTTCAGATATACAATAAAGTATTATTAACACTGCTGTACATTACAGCCACATGATTTATTTTATCATGCTCCCCGTGTTCAAATATTTATCTTCTAGGGTGTTTCTACCTGAAATACTGTATGTGAGCCCCTTTAACGTATGCCAAAAAACTCTAAAACTTGGTGAGGTATAGTTAATACTAGCATGGGTTCGCTGTTGAAGTTTAAATATAGCTCATTTTATTATTATTTTTATTTTTATTTTGCTGTTCACGTCTTAAGTGTGTCCGTTTGGGGAACCTTGTTTTTACTCTTTATTAACAGTTGAGAGAATATTCAGTATAAGCCCCTGAGGGCCTTTTATAGCCTAACATTGTCACCCATGGGCTACCTAATTATAAAGCCTCACTACTCAAGAACTGTCATATGATGTTTGCAGCCTATTGCAAGTTTAACACCACAGACTTCTTGTGTAGGCTACAGTTAATGCAGTCACTTGGCTGTTTCAGAAATGTTCTCTAGAAAAACCCATGTTTCCCCACCAGTATAAAGTAAGGCCTGTGTCGGTGTCTTACCACGTCTGGACATTTACACGCCCCTCTTTTCACCATTTCTATCCTGTGCCTTGAACCAGTAATGTTATGTTATTCGAGGGCAATCCTGTATCTAAAGCAAACATGGACAGTTTTCTCTGTGAAGGATTCACTATCAGCTTGACACTAATAATCAAGAGCGGTAGGTAATGAGAGGCTGTGAGCCAGTGAAAAGGACTTCTGCAGACACACCTTCCCAACACACCAGCACTTGCTGACCCCGCTTCTGTGCCTCAGTAACTAACTACACAGAGTGGTGTTCCAGAGTCCTCGCCTATGGAAAGAGCATTTTCCTCTTGGAATCTGTCATTCTCTTAAAGGAGATGATGCGGGACACTGGTTACATATTTTTAAATTTATATTTACATTAAAAATGCATACATTAGAAAACTGAAAATCATCTGGGAAGCAGTGTTTGTTTTCTTGATACTGGACGGCAAGTAGGTCCATTGACTTAGTTAACTTTGCATAGAAACTATGGTTTTAAAGATACGCTATTTTTCTGTACTTAAAAAAGATTAGAAGGAAATGTGGCAAATGTTAGAATTAGTGAGCTCTGAATAGTGATATCACTGAGGATTCTTATTTTCCACAGTTTTCTGATGTGTTTCTCATTTATTTTTAAGACAACTGAGCTATATTTTAAATATTTATTTATTTTCATTTTCGTGACACCATGAAGTATGTGTTTCTTGTCACGCAAGTACATTTCTGTTTTGAGTTAGTAGTCAATGAAATCTGTTGATCAGATCTTTTCTCCTTTTAAATAATAGCTGTATTGGAGTAATTGTAAGTGTGATATTCTCTGCTCTTCTTAGAATACAGACATAAAATTGAGAAATAATTGAGGTTTACATCTTATTTTTTGTATTATAAACTTAATCCTCTGTTCTATTAAGAAGCATTAATAATAAGAGCTCTAAGATACAGATCTGCCTTAAGCAAAAGGTAATAATGTTCATCTTTAAAGACCCAGTGATACGTTCCTATTTTTCAGTTGCTAAGAATCAGCATCTCTTCCTATCATTCATAGACTTGTACTTCTTTTCTTGTTGCCAGTTTAAGATCTTCAGTAAAATAAAGTTACCACTGAACGTCACTGCGTAATTGCAGTAATGATCACACAGCTGTGCTTTGCTCAGCTTAGAACACATGTCAGCGCCAGGTTAGGGGCTGGGCTTCATTTCCTGCCCAGAGAGAATCCTGCAGATCGTTATTGCGGCAACAAGGCGGAGCTCGCGGAGGCCGCTGCTGGGTGCCGGGGCCCGGGGCCGCGGTGTGCCAGCTCGCGCCACCAGGGCTGAGCTCGCCGTCTGCCCTGCTGCCATGCCTTCTGTATTCATTCACTTGCTTACTTCCTTCTTACTTAACTTTTCAGTTATTTATTTATTCCTTTTGCTAGATTAAGAACCAGTTTTATTGATGAGTGTGTGAATTTTCGAGAAGGCACTCTTAACACTCCAATGAACCGGTAAGGAGCCCATCGAAAAGCCAACGCCTGCAGCGCTAATAATGAGAACTGACAAGGCAGTCCTGCTGGGTTTACTTATGACCTTCTGCCTTTGTTAGCGCTGGTGAGAAATTCCTTTCTAACCACAACAGTGTCCTCGGAGTCTGGCACTGTACAGAGAAATCCCACCGGGCCCCGGGGCCCGCGAGCTGGCACCCGCCCAGCTGGCAGCAGGCGGCCCTGAGTATTGTACTTGTACCTTTCCCGTCACTGCTCCTTTATGTAATTCGTGGTGGTTTTCACCAGTCTTCCTATACATGCTTTAAAAAACCGTGGTGCTTTTATCCTCAGAGCCAAAATTCTTTTTTTTTTTTTTCCTTAATACAATGTCTTATCTACTTAGCAGCATT
This sequence comes from Macroglossus sobrinus, assembly GCA_004027375.1. Lineage (NCBI taxonomy): Eukaryota > Metazoa > Chordata > Mammalia > Chiroptera > Pteropodidae > Macroglossus > Macroglossus sobrinus. Next base: position 60,602 of record PVKZ01003297.1, read on the forward strand.
AAGGAGAATTTAGAAGAGGACAGGATATAGAAAGACAAAAAAAAAAAAAAAGACAGGTATATTCTATGAAGGACAAATCTTGGAAATTCCTATCACATTCTACAAACTCATGGACTTCGTGGCATCTCTAACAGCCTCACGTGGTCACTCATTCCAGGAGTTGAATGAAGTGAGCTCAGTAGAACAAATTTACCTGAGGCTGCAATTTTATAATTCTGTGCTTACTACTTCAGCTTCATTCAGATACTTTCCATCCTTGTGTACTCCAGCTTGTTTGCTTTTTTCTACAATATCCAGATAAAACCAGAGATTGAAAAGCATCAGTTCACAAAGAGAATTATGTTAAAATTTGTCATTTTCTTTGGAAGTAAAAGAAAATCGATAAAGTCGAACACATAACTCTTAAAACAAGACCCGTGACAGCGGTGTACCCCATGGAGCTATCAGAGCACAGGAGCTTACATAACCCTAGAGCTGTGGCATTCGGTGGTCCCTGGGGATTTGGTCCTGTTGCTTCAATGATGCAGCAACGACATACTAATTTGTACTGGATTATGTTTAAAGTATCATTGATAGGCACGTGACTTCTCTTTCTTCTGAGAACCTTCTGGAAGGTTCTAGATGCCAGCTTCCCTGGAGAATAAGCTTTGCAGGAACCGCTGAGCTGGAAGTACCTGTGTCTGCATTTGTTGAGGGTGCATCGGTTTGAGAGGGTTCGATTGTCAGGTTGTTGGGCCGGGGCCTGTGGTGTCGAAAGGTGCACTGTTAAAACCAATATTTACATTTTTACCCTGTTCTATTTATATCAAGTCTGATTTTTAAATTTTTCTCAGCCATCTTACTCAAGTATGTAACAGATTTGCTAATGGAGGCCGTGAGGAAAATTTTATTAAAAATCTTAGCCTAATAATATGCTAAACTATGTACATGAGCATAATTTTTTATTTGTCTACTTTGTCATTTCATTACCGCGTACATTTGCACTATTTTCAGATCCATTCTGAAAATACTAATATGATTTCATGCTGTTACTATTCAGTTTCCTATCTTTTAAATGGGCTGTTTTAAAAGTTAATTTAGTGTTTGTCTTAGAGTGGGCATAAATTAATACTCTGTTCATTAAGTTGTGCTTTGGCTATGTGTTAAAGACTTAAAGATCTCCAGGGTCCCATTTTATTTTAGTTCTTTTACAAAACAATCTTAAGCATTTATTAAAATAATTGCTCGGATACAAAGAAGAGAAAACCTGTCAGAATCAGTCACCAGAATAACCACTGTTAAAATTTTATTGAGCATCAGTTGATACTCTTATGCGTTAAAAAAAATAAATACACGTGCATATATTTTATATGTACGCATAAATATTTATGTTCATGTAACTTTATACTATTTTATACAAATTCAATTATGTTTGCTGTTCCTTGATTGTCATTCAACAGTCTTTTCAATAAAAATTACATTATTTTTAATATATATCTTTAATAATTATTGCATATTTTTAAATAGCTCACTAACTAACAAATTGACATTTAGGTGGTTTCTTTTTTTTCTTTTTTTTTTTTTCTGCTATTTTAATATCCAGTGTTCTTGTTTTAAATGTATTTGCGTACTTCGTGACGAAAATCAAAATCCTGATGGCTAACATTTATTAAATGGATTTGTGATTAAACTCATTTTGTTCTCGCAGCCCCTCTGATACAGGGATCTATTTTATAGGTGAAGAAACTGAGGCTTTGAGATATTAATTCACTTACCTCATTCACACGAGTAGAAGCGATGGAGCAGATTTGAACCCAGCCTTCAACCTGCTGACCTTTTCCAGTCAGTACCCTCTCTGGCATGCAGTATTCGTAATTGGTAACACTGCATCGTATAGAAGTGCCAAAGGCTATTTACTTATGTTCATAATCAGCGTTATACTGTCTGCCCAAAATGGGATTACCTGGAGAACATTTGTTAATGAATGCAGCCATGCCACTACTGGTCATTCACCCATCCTTACAAGTGAGACCTTTTTCTTGAGGACATTTTGCAAATTCTTTATCCTATACTCCTAATGTATTTTACATTATAAACAGTGTTAAAAAAAAATCAAACTATATGTCTGATGTGTGTGCACGTTCTCTGTGCGTATGTATTTATATACATAGGAACTCTTGAACACTTATTGTATACTCACTTTTTATTCATAATTATATTTGATCTTCACCATGGTATTAGTAATAATTCCCCCCATTTTCGGATGGTGAATCTGGCACTTAGTGAGGGTAAGTAACTTGCCCGGTGTTCGCAGAAGAAACGATGGAGCCAGGACTTCATTTCAGATGAGTCTTACTCCAGAATTCTCCCAACAACACTGAGGTGTCGTCACTTATATTGTCCCCATCGTACATTCAGGTGAGACGTGGAGACCGATGGGGTTCATTTGCCCAAGTCCTCTGAGTTAGTCAGAGCTGAGAGTGAAGGCTGGAGTCAGCAGATGGCCCAGAGCCCAGATTCTCTGTAACCCCCCAACCCTTTCCATAACCCAGTACACAAAGAACACTGCTGTGATCCAATGCCAACATTAAAAAAGAAAAATGGCATTTAATGAGTGCTCTTTAAAAGCAGGTTTCAGTAGAGGAGAGGGATAAGGTGCAGAGAACTGGAAGGGGCCTTCAGAGCATCTTCCAGGGACTTCCGATGGATGACCAGAGGTTAAGTCCACTTTTATGTTGACATTTGGGATTTACTGGGCTAAAGAGGAACCGGGCAATGCAATGGGCTCGTGAGTCCGGTTACTGAGGTGTCTCTCCCCTGGTCAGAGTTTTCAGAAGGCAAAAGAATGTGTATTTTACACTTGCGCCTTTCAGAATCCTGTATCTTAATTTGTCGATGCCGTCCGTGAGACAGACGGCTCAAAATGGACTCCAGCGATCATCAGAGAAAACTCGATTCTGCGTGTGGACCTGGGAACACGCTCCCAGCGACGAGATAACTAACTACTGCGCGTGTGAGGCGCAGTGATGCCGTTGCATGGCGTACAGATGGCTCTGTCGAGAGGTAGCGTGGCCGAGTGGGACACACGCCGGGCCGCAGGACCTCATTCAGGCCCTTACTGATATCATCATCATCGTCATCATTACCATCATCATCATCCTCATGATTGGTGGTGAAAGTTTCTGTCTGCAGCCCTGAGTAGCTGTGCGACCACCTTCCTCTTGAGAAAGTAGTGTTTGAAGTCATGTGTTATAAAATGGTTACGTGCTCTTAGGAAAAAATATTAGGTAAAAATCGCACTCAAGTGCTGGCACTCGAGGTGTTCAGGGACCAGCTGCCCCTGTGCAGAGACGAAACGCAACTCGTTTTGAAAACCTCTTATCTAAGGCGTCTGGGAATCACAACTAAAAATTAGAGAAATGAGTGTTTTTAAGTTTTTGACTTTTTGGAGGGAGTATTGAATGTGTCGAAGTTCATTTTAAAATATAAAGAAACTTTTCCATCTTTAATTTAGTCAGGCTAATCATGTAAAACATTTTCTGGATTCTGTACTTTTCTCCAAAGAACTCAGAAGTCTTAAAAATGATTTCTAAGAAAATATAAAAATTTCATCTTTTCGTGTCTTGAAGCCATTAAGCTATTTCTATTTTAAACAAGATCATTTTAAATGATCTTCAAGTTTTTTGACACTGAGGCAATGAAATAACTTGTTTTTAGATTTTGTTGGCAATATTACAAAGGGAAATCTGCACTTAAAGGAAGGATATTGTGATTTGAGTGGACGCGGCCTTCATATTTATTTCATTGTTCTATTTCCAAGTTATGCTTTAAAACAAGAGTGATTTGAAGTCTAGTATAGAACAGCAGAAGGAAGTAATATCGTCTTATATTTTAAAAGTAACTAACGTCTTCCACAATTTCCGTGTCGTTTGCTTTATTCATCATATGGATCCATCGATAAGCACGACAACCCTCCTCTTACACGGGCTGGAAGACCAAGTTGTCTGGTCCACAGCTGACGAATGAGGGCACCACGCTTCCGTCTGGCACTCTCCACAGCAGCATCATAGTCTCTATGGTAACACTTTATTTGTGATTCTTACGTCGTGAGTCACTTAGGGTATTTTTCTTATTCTTGCCGTTAGCTGCGTTCCAGTACTAGACTGTTTGTTCTAGTTTTGTCGCTAGAACTACTGTTGAGACCCGTGTCCAGACCCAGTGCAGGCAGTCCTCATACTCACCAGGGAGCGTGTGAGTCGCCGGTCCAGCTGGGTCACCTGAGAGTTGGGGGGGAGAACCCGCCTCCTTCACGCAGATTTCCTTTCTCTGGGGGTCTGCTTTCAAACGTGATGCCTCCCTCCTGCTCCACTCGGTCCCAGCAGGGCCACCGGGTCCTTGTCAGGGTCCCCCGGGACTGGGAAGGCCAGGGGAGGACGGGTTCCCGCCACTGCTTTCTTGCACTGTGACCCCAGTGACGACGCGGTTCGGGCTGTGTCTCGGCCTCTGGCTTGTGGTGATCATGAGAAGAGCTCACATTTACGAGGCCCTCACTGCGCTGATCCTTTTACTTATAACTTCTCATTTAATTCTCACGGCAGCGCTCGTCAGCAGGGACAGGTATTTCCGCACGGGGACCCGTGTGAGGAAAGTGAAGCACGGAAGGTGTGTGTCTCCCCCGGTCTGCTGATCAGTGGCACAGCTGGGGCGTGAGTGTCAGTCCTCCTCGGAGTCTGCGCCATGGCAGATGCTGCCAGGTCGTGTAAAGTCAGCACAGAAGTTCTGCAGGGGGCAGATGAGGCGTGGGTCGTGGAGGAAGGAACTCTGCGGCTCGTCCTGGTGGTGTGGGTGTCAGCGAGGACCTTACCTAGATGTGAGACGATGGCTCGTGCAGGGGACAGTGTAAAGGTTCATCTCGGGTTGGACCAGGGTGCTCCGGCCGTAGGCGCCACGGTAGAGCGTTGGCTGTGGGGAAGGCGGTGAGGCCCAGCGAGTTCTTCTGCTTCTCCCTTTCCCCGACGCCCCCCGAATCCACAGAGCCGCTCCCGCTCTCATGATTTCCTCTGAGCTTCGCCACGGCTGCTGCTCTAGACTTCGTGACTGTACCCGACCACGTGTACGGCCCCCTACTCTCTTTTGCCTTCTCTCTTGCATTAGTTACACATTCCTGCATGGGCGTTTTTGCTTATTTCCTGCCAACATGGTGATATGTGTCTGAATGTTTTTAATTCTGATTCCTTCTATTTCACTGTTGCCTATTATCCCATTTTCTGAATACATTTCTATATTGCTGGAAAATTGGATTGTCTTCCGTTTTTTTGCTGTTTCAACACGGAAACAGTGCTTTTATACTTGTACACGTCTCCTTATGTACATGAGCCAGACTGCGAAGCCAGGAGTGGACTTTCCGGGTCATGAGGTAAATGCATGTTCAGCTTTATGAGCTGCTTACAGACCGTCGTCCAAAGTGGCTGTACTAAGTTGTATTACTACTAGCTCTGTCTGAAAATGTGTGAGTGCACATTTTTCTCTCTCCAACATTTTATAATTGTGAAGTCAGTCATTCAGTGTGGATGAGCCCATCACCTAATCATCTTATAAAAAGGAACTTAAATTAACCCCCACCCCCCAAAAAATACATGAAATAATTGTCTTGACCATGTAAAAATGAATGGAGATAGGATAGCTCTTCCTTACAGGAGAATTCTAAATAATAAATGTAGAAGGAATGAGGGAAACAGAAAAATCAACATTTGAACACAAGTGTAATGCTGCAGGCAAGATCCACTGATAAATACTAAAATTAGCAGGCGGAAGTTTAAGGAGAAACAGGGTATTTGCATAGCTTCCTATATTATTACTCCCCCTCCCCCAATATTTACTAATCGCTCTGTGGCTTTAACACTTGGTTTTAGTTTTGACAAATTCTTTGAGGCTCCTCCTCCAGGAGGTGGAGCTTAGTTCCCCTCCCTGGGCGTGGGTGGACTTAGTGACTCCTTTCTCGGGACTGGAGTAGGGGAAGAATAACTCGGCTGTGGAGAAGCCAGGCAGACATCTCCTTCCAGTAGTGACCAAAGTCACCATCACCTCTAGTAAGTCATACTGATATGGTGCCTTGCGAAGGACGCTTCACTTCTGTGGTGTCCTTCTCCCAAATCTGTAACCCCAGCCTAATGATGAGAGAACACCAAACAAATAAATTGAAGGAGAGTATACAAAATACCTGACAAATACTCTTTGAATGTGTCAAGGTTGTGAAAAAGAAGGAAATACTCGAGAATTCTTTGCAGAATAGAGAATAAGAAGAGAGAGACAGTGACTAAATGCAACATGGTGTCCTGGGTTGGATCCTAGAACAGGAAAAGGAATTCCTAGGAAAGCTGGGAGAATATGAATCATGTGCAGCTGCATTAATAGTGTTGTGTCGATGTCAATCGCATAGTGTTGATAAATGTGCCGTGGTTGTCACATAAAATACTGACATTAGGGCCAGCTGGGCGTAGAAACACTCAGTCCCGTCTTTGCCACTTTGAAGTCTAAAGTCATTTCAAAATAAAGCTTTTAAAAATCCAATGAAGGATGCAGAACAAGTGTATATGTTCATATCATTCATGCGACTGCGGAAAATGTCAAAATAACTTAGTAGTCTACAAATGAAACTTCTCTTTATTCTACATTCTATATACACTCAGTATAATTTGTGAGTTGTATGTTTTTTCTCTTTTTAGGTTGCTAATTTATTAGCAGTTCTGCTAGGTCTTACTATTTCAAAGTATTTCATTGCTATATACTGAAGAAATAAGTGTCTCCTGAGGGTTCATGCCTTTTTGTTTTTAAATTTTATTTGCAGAGTTTCTGTGCTAAGCATTTGCAGAGTTTCTGTGCTAAGCATCGTACTTTCTAAAGCAAACAGTAGGGGTTTTTTTTTTAACCGTGAGAGATGCAAAAGTTGGTACTGATTGCTTTTTTTTATAAAGATGTATGATATGTTTTCAGCAATAAAAACCGGTATCAGTAGACAGACCCTAAATCTCACATATTTACAGATCTTGCTAGTTTCTCAGTTTGCTTTCAGAGCGCCTGGGTCGTTCACACACTCACAGTTAAAGCCTGGAGCCAATACCTGTACGGCACCAGCTCGGAAGCTGTCTCCGTCCTCCTGCCAGTCCTGAGTTGATTTCCTCCTTTATACCTACGTGTCTCAAGAGTCATCACCAGTGGTTTCGGAGACTGTAATCTGTTAACAGGAAACGCGGCTCCTAATTAGTGTTGCTTTAAGGGTGAGGTGTATGTCCTTCACCTTACTTTACCTGTTGATTCGTACACCTGCCTGAAGTGAGTAGGACAACTATGTAGACCTGTGAAATCATTGCAGTCATTGAAATCACTGCCCGTTACCTGGGCTGTAGGTACTTAGGCACTTTTTGTTGTCATCGTTGTTTATTTAGTGTTAAATTTTATGAAATGATAAAATACGTAGATTAAAACATTTTACAAATTCTTAAATAATCTCAGTTATGTTGAAAGTAGTCTTTGTTCATAAATCCTTGAAAATATCCCTTTTTCTTTAAAACGCCTAACATTTCCTGGTTGGCACGCCTGCATTCTTTTTCCTTCTCTGGCGATACTAAAACTTGCTCTCCAGACTGGTGTGGGCTCCCTAGTGAAGTGCAGGCCTGTGTGTCCTGGCCTGGGTGTGCGAGCCTCACGCTCTCATTCACCTTTTCTCGTCCCTCGTCTCCTGGCTGTTCCCCAGGTGGCACGGCCTCCCGCGGTTCTTCCCGCCTTCACACACTGTTCCCTCTGCGCCCCGTCTCCGGCCCACCACCTGTCAGAGCGCACAGCACGCTTCATTCCTTGTCTGGCCGTACGTACCTCAGACAGAGGCCCCTGGGCAGGTGTGGCTGGCTGAAGACGAACGGTCTGTAATCCACAGCACTCACTAGCTCACCCTTCCGTCGTAGAATTTCTGCTTTTTATTAGAATTTGCCTATCATTGAGATGCCACAAGAGGAGGACATTTAATTGTACAAGCGCACATATTATAGGCAACGTTAAATATAAAATATCATCCACATATAAACACTGCCTTCTACCTTTATTTTCCCATCTCCTCCCGTTCACCCACCTTGGTTCCAGCTGCAGATCTTAGCTAGGGCGTGCCTACCTCTCTCTAGATTTTTCAGCGTTCTCACTTGCTTATACGGCTTCAATCTTCAGCAGTACCCTGGAATCTGTATTCAGATGTTCTTTAAAATGCCAGTGCTCCTAGAAGCGTAAAGCGCCAGTGGTCGTTCACATGGAGCCCTTCCTAGTGTTCGCAGCGCTGACCCTGGGGCTGGACCTGCGACCAGGCAGGGCCTCGGCTACGGCGGACAGTGAAGGCGGTCAGCAGTCCGGCCGGCGGGAGCAGGGGATGCCGCGCACGAGGCGCGGTGGTTTCCTCCCGTGACAGAATGCACCTGCATCTCTGGTGTCCGGGAGGCGCTGGCGCAGTGGCAGTCGCGGTTGTCACTGGCCACCACGATCGCCGTCATCGCTGTCATCTGGGAGCGGTCCTAGGGGCTAACCCGGAAGGATAATGTTACTTCCAGATGAAAACTAATCCGAAATTCCACACAGCCAAAGGAAACTCGGGAGTAAACTTCCTTAGCAAATTAGCTTTACGTTCAAGGCTGCCCGTACCTTTTCAAGGGTCTGTTTGAGGCTCTTCCTAGCCTACCTACATGACATCTCGAGACTGCTGTTCATAGTGGAGGAGCAGAGAACCTCTGTGGGCAGTTCAAAAACAGTAATTTAGGATCCCCTCACCCCCACCCCGAGGCCTGTGCAGTGGGGAAAAGTTCCCCTGAATGACGCATATTTCATACTAGGAGATTCTACCCAAGGACCTTTGAGGTTAGCTTGTATTTTAGGTGCTGATTTTAAAATTCAAAGGAAATACAACAGTCATAACAATTTTTGCTTATGATAGTATGCTTAACTCTGAATCCTGCTTTTGTAAAGTATCATTTTGGCTGATGCTTTAGCCTATAAATGTCCTCTTAAAATGATAGTTACTCCTAATGGAATATTTGCTGGAGAAAGAATGCAAGTGAATCAGTTGAAAGTCATTTTCCAAAGAAGTGGTTCTTGGCTACCTCTTAAAATCAGCTTTGACTCATTCATTTTCCTTGTTATGTCCCGGCTTTGGATATGAGAGTCTCATTTTAGGAGCTTATAACTGTTTTTAAATTAACACCAAACACATTTTTTTTTCCAGTTGACCCAAAACATCTAAAGGCTGTGCCTTACATATATTGTTGCATATGATGAAGAGATAAATATTTATTTGCACATGTTTAAATGTAAGAGATATATATAAACATATAAAGCATCTTGAAAAGAAGATGTTTTGAGGCCTAAAAATTAGTGCTTCGAAAGATTTTCTTCATGGATTCCGTGTTTCTGTGCTTTTGCATTTTTTTCATTTAGACAGGAAGTCTAAGCTTTTAACCCTTTTGCCGTCTAGACAAATGAAAGCAGCAGGGACTTTCGTGAGTGTCTTCAAATACACTCCTTATAACACATAGGTCCGTGCTGAAAAGAAGCCCACAAACATCATGGAAATGAAACAGTCATTGTAAGCTTTTTCCTTTTGCCATGTATATGTCGATCAAGTTATTGGCTCATTTCTAATACCAGTTTCAAGGTGTATTTGTATCACATGTTCAAAGTGGTAGTTCTAAGATAGGTTGGAAGGTATGAAAGGATTTCGCCGTGTGTTTCTAAAGAATTAAGCATCTAATGAGGCTGGATGCTTGGCCTTAAGGTTGTTCATTGGAAACGGCTGAGAATTCATGGCTAAATTTTAATAGCAAAGTCGGTAGTTTTCAGTATAGCCGTTGTGGTAAATATTTAGAGAGATTTGCATGTGCTGGCGTGGTGTACTGTTTGCCGCTATGTTTTACTACAGAACTTATAAATCCAGTGACAAGCGCCAGCCACCAGTCTGTCCTCTCTTGAGCGCCCCACCTGGCACTAGGCGTCACTGACTCAAAGTTAGGGTCTACTTGGAGAAAGAAAAAAAAAACAACAAATTCCTGAATTTCATAATTAGTATTGTGAAAAGGAGAAGAGAACTGTTTCTGTTCTGAGATGACTGAGAGATTTTTCTAACGCCCGTTGAGCTGGCATTGTAGCCTGTGTCTCAGACCCATGGGACGTCACAGTGAGAAATCATTAACTGTGTCCTATTAAAACCCTTAAACAAGAGACCTGAACTAGGCTCATTGATTGAAATAGCTGCTCTGTTTCTAATTCAGTGTTTGTCATCACCCTCTCTCGGGGCCCTTCTGAGGATGAGATGCCCAAATGTGTGTGATGCTTTGCAGTTCTTTATCGGTAACTGATCTGATCCTATCAGCTAATTGTGTTGAGAACCATAGCTTAGAGTATTTTGAAGTTGATTTGCTTTTTTTAAAAAAAAAAAAAACACTTATTTAATTAAGCAAGGGAGTAAAATTTTCTAGCCTATTCCCAGTTCTTTAGGACAGTAAGACATCCCCAGCAGTGCCTGATTTTATCGTATAATAAATTAACTTATTAGATAGATTGAATTCCCTCAAAACCAAAGGTGTCTTTTAAGGTAGTAAGTCATAATATATGGATGTAAATTTTTAGAGAAGATCATATACAATTTGTAGACATGTGACAATATTTATCCTTGATGTATGTCTATTTTTTTATATATGTAGAGCTCTAAAAATTCCTCCTATGCTCACTCCTTGGTGACGTGTCCCCGTCTACATTTGTCTGTCACTGCCCTTCCCCACCTTGTCCCATCGGGCCAGGTCTGGGTTAATTCATACGCGTGTGTCTCGTCAGGGTCTGACAGGAAGTGTTATTGGTCCCCAGTGGCATTTCTCTCTAAGGACAGTGAAATCTCCTGCACTTGTCACTTGGGTTAGAATGAAAATTTTACATGGTCAGAGGGTGTGGATGGACAGTGGGTACAGAGCAAAGTCTTTACAGGGAACTTCCATTTAAATTAAGTTTGAAAGTAAAACAACCTTGTTTTTAAAGCACCAATTTTCTAAAAATAAACGAACCATTGGTAGGAGTTAAATCTTATTTTTGGCATGCTGGAAAAAAATTCAGTATTCTGAGTGATGTCAGAGGCTGAAAACCTCACTTAATAGCAAGATTTTGCCAAATCCAATTGTCATGGCAAAAATATAATACGTGTGAGCCTGTGAAGTCATTCCCTTGATAAAGCGGAGGTGCTGTGGGGCAGGGGTCCCCAGCCCCCTAAGTGAGTGCTCCCTGCAATTACCTCGCCTGCCAGCCGACCAGCAAGACAGATGGGAGCAGTGTAGCTTGAAGGTGCCTTGGTTCGAACGAGATGCTGTAAGGCCCCTCTGTTCCTTACAGGCGTCGCAGATCTGATGGTACTTACAGGAGAAGAATAGAGTCGGTGCCCTGCTGACTAAATTGTCCTCTGGAGGAGCATTAGTTACACAGCTTCTTTGTTAACGAGGCTGACTGTTTAAACCACTGCTGAACTTCCTGTATTAACAGGTTTTCAGAGAGCTATACATATGGATGCCCTCAGCCTCTGCAGGGCGGGAATAGTTCTCTAACTTACATGTAGAAGTTACATGTGTGTAACAGTAATATAGAAATTATATATCTTTTTATGACTCTTCTGTTACACTGAGACCTAGTCAGCACTAAAACTCTGAAGACATGTGAACACTAAGAAAGCCACCGTTTTTATGTTTTTTTTCTCTTGATATTTCCTTGATCAGCTTGTTGAACAACAAATGTGTTTCGTGCCTTTGCAACTCGAGTGAAGTTACACCAGCTGTGTCCCTTTTTCAACTATAACAGAATTTTAAGGGAGGACAACGAAGGAATTTGAAGCTCGAGCAGAGAATTTTAAGAATTTCGAAGTAACGTTTATGAAGAAAGATTTGTATAAAACTATTTAATTTTAATAATTAGTGGTTTTTTAGAAATTGAATCTGTGAAGTCTTTTCTGTGTTTAATTCCATTGGTAGCGTACTAGAAGATGATGGTTTTATTATGTAGTTAATGACCAGTTTTTTCATGCCTCCCAACTGACTTTCTGTCTGATCAACCCTTTATGTACTGGGGATACCCAGTTGTTGGGTCTTAGTGCAACTCTGCTCTCTATGTGGCTGTTTTCCAGTAGAATGTATGGACACCAACATTTGAATTTCAGGTTATTTTTCATCTATCAGAAAATCTTTTCCTCCCTTTCTCTCTCCCTCCCTTTTTTCCTTCCTGTCATTTGAAAACATTTGGCTTGTGGGTGGAGCAAAAGCAGGCAGGGTCTAATCTCAGCCAGCAGGCCCCAGCCTGAAATGCCCTGCTGTAGAGAGCCGTCCAGGTGTTTCTCTCTGTACTTGATGCACTGGGTACATGTGGTTAGGGATGGCGTGCGTGGGGGCAGGCACATCAGGAGTTATCCAGGACCCCCCCACACTCTGCCACGCCCTCCCACTCACCCCAGCTCCGGAGCTGTGCACAGTGAGGAGCCCGCTTCAGCCTGCGATGGCAGGGACATGGTTTGTGTGCACATGCACACTTCTGTTAGCTTGTGTTCTGCTTTGAGGAGCTCGTAGCTTCCTTGATTGCTGAAGTGTAAAGGCTTTCCACATCGCATATAGTGTGTTAATTGCTTAATAACCCTCTTCGGTGTATACCTGGCTTCCCAAATTGTGCTCGGTTCAAAAGTCTTCATCTAGCTATTCTCGTCATTGCGTTAAATACAGTGTTTTACCAGCTGAACATGTGCAAAATGTTCACATATTTTGAGTAGAAATGTTTACATATTTTTTTCTCTGAATTCTGAAGATGTGATTCAGTGTCCTCCCTCCCTTGCATTTTATTTTGGAAGTTAAATAATAACTTTTTCTAAGTAAGTTGATATTTTCAGTCTACCCTGTTACTGTTATGTTTATTATTTGTAATTATGCTCAGTTGTATGACATCGAAGATTACTTACTCTCTATTTTACTCAGATGTTCTTTCTCTTAGTGCAAGAAAATTTTGTTTTTCTAAAACATCCATCTTTTTGTGAAATTTTCATCAACTCTTCTTTAGAAAGTATTTTTTAATCATTGGCAATTTGGATGTTTAAAAAAAGAGCAGCTAATTATGTAGCAGATGATAATGGATAAACTTTCCAGGAGACTAGAATCTTAATCCTGAGCTTGCTTTGGGACATTTTGGGGTACCCTGTAACCAGCTCTGCTCTGCCTGGCCCCTTTTGTACTTCCTGGTCTAGACTCATTCTTCCAGTCCTAAGCATCTTCCTCTACTAGTTTTCAAAGCCCCAGTTTTAAAAGTTGTGGTAGTAAACAGTGAGGTAAAATGAAATGTTTTCACGACTGAGTGGAGGGTATCACTTCGGATTGAAGACGCTTTGTGGACCGTAGTATTTCTGATCCCATTCAGCAGTATTCAGTCTGACATTGTCAAGACAAATTCCTTTCATACTACAGGCCAGCCTGTAGGTCTCATTCCGTCCCTGCCTCTCGGCCTGTCCTGGATTCCCAGCCTCAGTTACCTGGGTGTTGTCACAGCAGGCTAGCGCTGGTTACCGAGGACCCGCTGGGGGTGGCCCTGTGCTGCACCCTGGCCCCACAGGGTGCGGACGCCAAAACAGGTCTCGGTCCTCCTCTCATTCTGTTGAACATGGGGGAAGCAGTCCCCTCCTTCCTCTTCTCATCCTTCCTCCATCATCTTTAGCTGTCAACAATAACTGTCTCCTCGAGATTTCAGTTTCTGTACCTGTCAAATGGGGATTTTAATAACGGCCTTAGAAGGTGATATGATCAAATCAGATGGCATAAAAAAACTGTTTGTGCAGCTTTAACTTGTTGGAGAAGTTAGGTATGACATTATGGTTGCTCTTACGTGAGAATAGCCTCGTTTGGAATTCACACAGCCCTCCGTTGGTGGCTTCTAAGTGAAAGGCTCCAAAGCCTGAAGTTTCCGTTTTGGAAGTGATCATTTACGAATGAGGAGTGTTTCTTCTGTCTGACGTACTTCACTTGGCATGATATTCTCAACCACAGGGAAAGTCAAGAACTGTATGATTTCACTCATATGTAGGATATGAAACAGAAAGCAATGAATGGATAAAGAAAGACTCTTAAACACAGACAACAAACAGCATGGTGGTCACCAGGGGGATGGAGGAAGGTGCAAGAGGATAGAGGGGGTCAAATATATGGTGACAGAGAGACTTGACTTTGGGAATGAACACACAATGCAACACACACAAAATGTATTATAGAATTGTGCACTTGAAACCTATATAATCTTACTAACCAATGTCACCTCCAATAAATTTAGGAAAATTAAAAAATATCTAAGAATCAGGCATTCCATTCAGATGGTGGTAAGTCACGGCCTCCACTGCTGTTTCCTGTGCCTCTCCGAATGGTCTGTCGGACTGGGGCTGACAGCTCAGATCACAGCTGGAGGATGGTTTCACAGAGAACAGCTTCACTCACCTGTCAGGGATAGATCAGATCTTACGGGTTCTGCTTATGAGAGACCTCATTGAAGTTCTCTCATGACAAGCGGTCGTGCTCTGAATTTTGGGTGTTAATCCAGAAAAACTTCATTGCCGAACGTGACGTGGTTAGGACTTTCAAGTAGTCTTTCGATCGGGTGTTGGTCCACGTGGGTGTTGCTCTATAAACACGCGCTGTCTCTTCCTCAGGACCTGTCTGGCTCCATTGATGACCTCCCCACGGGAACCGAAGCCACTCTGAGCTCCGCGGTCAGCGCGTCGGGGTCCACGAGCAGCCAAGGGGATCAGAGCAACCCGGCGCAGTCCCCTTTCTCTCCGCACGCGTCGCCGCACCTGTCCAGCATCCCAGGGGGCCCGTCACCATCTCCCGTCGGCTCTCCCGTCGGCAGCAACCAGTCACGGTCTGGCCCGATTTCTCCTGCAAGTATTCCAGGTACTCGCTGTCTTAATTATTTTACTTTGTAGTCAAGACAGATGTAGTGTTCGTCAACAGCAACATACGTTCCATCACCTGTTTTTATTATTACAAACTCTAGTGATAGAACCATGTATTCGCAGTATAATGTTATAAATTAACACCGAAGCCTAGGAGAGTCTCCATTCCTAAAAATACTCTACTAATGAACATGAACACTCAGTTAATGAAATCACCAGTCACACATATGTCTCCAGTTTGCACGTTTACCTTAACTTACGTCAGAAAGTTATTTTTTAGCATACGTTTTGTCATGATTCCGTTAAATAAGATCCCCTGTTCAATGCCACTAAGGTGAGATTGTTGACTGCTGTTTGCCTTCGTTTTTATGGTTCTATTTAACTTATACGATGGCAGTTATTTTCTAAAATCGTTGTAGTGTTTATACTTATTCGTGTCTTAATTTGCCTGCACATGTTCAAGGCCTTGTCGCTAATACAAAACCATGATCTTCTAATTTTGATACAGGAAGTTTATGTCCCACTTAACTCGGTTTCAGTAGTCATACTTCTGTAACTTCTGCTTCCTTTGTTGTGTGTTTGGGATTATTTATTTGTTTACTTGTCAGTTTCCTCATCCTCATCCGTCTTTCTTAGATCAAACTTTAGCCATTCAGACCCACCAAGCAACTAGCTTTCTTTTATCAGCAAACCAAATGTAATTTTTTCTGTGTAAATTTGGCTAGCATGATATAGGTGGCCGCCAAATAGCACTTTTTAATAAGCTATCAGAATGGATGTTGAATTGCTGAAAAATTTTCTGATAGTTAATTCTGTTATCTTGAAACCGTGGATGGTAGCTCAACCTTTTTTTTTTTTTTTTTTTTTTTACCATTTCACACCTTTAATATTTTTTCAAAATGTTTATTATAGAATGTTTTATTTATGCATAAGTATAGACATATATAAGCATATGTTACATGCTAATTAAGAAACAACTATCAGATGACTACCCAGAGCTCACAGTCCGTTTTTAAGTATTATAGTGTCATCAGTGGTACTGCATCCACCTGTGAATTTCTATATTGTCTTTAGCCCTATACCTCTTACATGCGTCAGATGTTCTTGGAATAATTTTATTATCATTATTTTTGGTTTTCTGGCGTTTTAAAAGAATTTTATCACAAACATTTATAGAGTCTATGTCATAGCTCTATGTGATACATATAAACGTATCACATTTAGAATGACTATATAATTTGTCATCCACGCTGAGACACTGTTGAGCATGTGAGGGTTGTCGTTAATAATCACAGTGGGACAATGGGCATAAACTAGGAAGTTTCTGGACAAATCAGGGAGTGTGGTCCCCCCGTCATGTTGTAGGTGGTCTTCTACAATTGCTTTCTTGTCTAAATGTCATGTTTCTTAGATTGATCCATACGTTGGAGATAGCTGTAATTCTAGTGCATTTTGATTAAGGCTTTTGGGGGAGGCTTTTAAACAGCAGAAGTGTATTTCTCACAGTTTTGGAGGCCAAGTCCATGATGAGGCCACTGTCAAATCCAGTGTCTGGTGGAAGCCCGCTTCCTGGTTCAGAGATAGCCGTCTTCTTGCTGTGTCGTCACATGGAGGAAGAGGCGAGGGATTTCTCTGGGTCCCTTTTTTAAAAGCACTAATCTCCATCCATCAGGCACCATCCTCGTGACCTCACCACCTCCCAAAGGCCCACCTCCGATAGTTAGTATTTGGTGATTAGGCATTTTGACGTTACCATTCTTTCTCATAGTAATTATGATAAAACTTGGATTTACCTGCTTTTAACATTTATAAAGCTATGACAGCTCTATATTTCAGAATTTTTTAGGCAGTTTTTGGTGTCGAGATGGTTTTTGAGCTATCACCTACCTAAGCATTGGAAAGTTACATGTAAAACATTGTATTTGTCAAAGAGGAGCTCACTCCTTCTTTCTGAATTGGATCAAATGGACTTTTCTTAATCACCTAAATTAAAACTTTACTGAGGTATAAAGATATTGTAGTTTTTCATTTAAAATCCCTGACGTGGATAGTTCACAATCTGATGATTTTCATACATATGTTTATCATTCCAGATGGGGATTTTGAAACTTTTATTTCTCTGTTTGGATTTTGACGTGATGTAGAAGACATAGCCCAACCAAAGAGCTGACTTAGTACACCTGCTGTCACACGTTGTCGGGGTGGCTGCTCAGCAGATGGGCCTGGTCCAGAGTCCGATGCTCAGTTATGCTTCGTGCAGGCCAGTGGGTCACGCTCCTTGTGACCTGTGAAGCCCCGTCTCAAATGAAGCCTGTCCCTTCACAGTAGCTACAGGGGTGGGCCTGACTCACTGCTCTCTGCTAACTTCTTGGGAAAGTGAGTTTTTAATAGGAAGCGTTTCGCTTTCTTAGAAATGCTGTGAAAAGCATGTTTGTCTTTTAAACAGAAATGCTAACTGCCCAGGGCTCACATTTTAGTTTTGCCATTCCAGGTCAGCTCTGTGTGGTGCTTGGTAAAGCCATTCAGTGAAATTTAGTGCAGGGAAGAAATTATATAGTAACAGTCTCCTTTTTGGGAGGCAGGCTATTCAAGTAAATTCATAAGTGTTTTTGTGGAATGTAAAGATATATAGTAATAGAATTATATAAAACATAGCAAATAAAACATTTCCTAATGTTAGTGTTATTCTAAGAGGAATCACTTCTTATAAAATCTGAGAAATGGTTTGAGCATTTGTTCACTTTTCTCCCAAGTGGAATTACACATGGCATTTGAGCTGGATGACCATTCAAAATCATCTGATCTCACCTCCTCACTTGATAGCCACTTGCCTGCTCCGTAACGCTGGACAGGCCTGTAAGCCTCTCTTAGCCTCCGTCTCTGCATCTGCAAAAATAATAACCACCTCTCCTAGGGTTGCTTCTAAAGATTACATGTGTTAATATGCATGCAGCAGGCATGTGGTAACATTCAGCGCGTTAGTTGTCGTTGTGGTTAGAGTGATCGTTGGTATCCAGACTGAGACGAGAGACCTGTCCATGGTGATTACTGTCCGGAAGAGCAGAATCTTCTGGTTCGTAACCTTGGTGTCCTTGTGCGGTTCTTGTGTGGTTCTGAGGGCCCAAAGTCGTCCCCCCTTATCCACGGGCGATGCGTGGCTTGCAGATAGCAGGTACCACACCCCGTGTCCACTGTGTTTTTTTCCTGTACAGACACATCTTTTTACTTAGAGGAATTCCGGCTTCCCTTTGCCATACGTGAACTGCCAGTGTCACCACTCCTGTACTTTGGGGCCGTTATCAAGTGAGATAATGGTGACCTGAACACAAGCATAGTGATGCTGGGACGGTCGATCTGACACCTGGCTACTAAGTGCCTCATGAGTGGGGAGCATCGACAGCGTGGAGACACTAGACCAAGGGACGGTTCACTTCCGGGTGGGACAGAGCGGGAAAGCGCAAGATTTCGGCACACTGCTCAGAACGACGCAGTTTAAAACTTATAAATTTTTTATTTATGGAATTTTCTATTTAATATTTTCAAACTGCGGTTGACCACGGGGGCTGCCGTGTGTCGTTTCCAGGGATGTTTGCTGTGTTGACTGAGGTCATTCGGTGGCACCGCTGGAGCTAGCGTTAAAAGCATCCTGTGTTTTCACAGTTCTTCTTAGGCTGGAAAAAAAGATAGGTTAACAGGTGCTCTTCTTGGCGGTTGAGTTCTGAGAAGGTGAAGAAGAGACCCGAAAACGAGAGGAAGACAAATCTAAATCTTTGCTTCACTCAGATCTTGGGGGCAAGTTGGTATCTGTGTAATGTGATAGGTAGGCAGGTCGAGCATAAAATCTAATAATAGATGCAGTTCAGAATCCTGGGTTATTTCTTATGCTTTTTATACGTAGTGAGACAACATCACCAAGATCGGTACCATCCTCTCAGTGGCCATCCCGGGCTGCCACCTGCAGTTGTGCAAGTTGCTTGTTGAACAAGGACATGGGCCCGAGGCTGCTCTGCCAGGGACAGGGACGCCCTGTTTTAAACCATGCAAAGGAACCCCAGAGCTATGAGTCCCCTTGTCCTGGACTTCTTGGTAGTCACCGTCCATGGTGTGAGGCCCCCTCCTACCTGTTTCTCCTCTCCAGTCCTACAGATAAGCCCAGGAACAGTCACACGTAGTCGTCAAAATGTTTGCAATAGACGCTCATCAAAATTGTATTTGGTGTTAAAAATCATGCAGGTTTTTCTTTTAAAAAAATTTGGTCTTCTGTTTCCCTCCACCTAGCCTATATGTCCATCTTTTTAAAAAAATTATTTGTGTGAACTTGCTCATAGGTAATAAAACAACACTTTAGGGATGATCATAAAGTTAATTTTTTTTTTAATTTAACTGAATGCAGAGACGCCTTCCCTTAGAGAAGGAGACCCATCGAGTAATCTCACCTCCTCCTCTATTCATCTCCAGTCCTTACGTTTAAATTTTGTTAGGCTGTACATTAGACCCTAAAATACTTCACAGTTCACCCTCATTTGCTTGAGTCTATACCAGTGACATAAAATGTCAGCGGGAGATGGCTTCGCTCCCACCCGGGTAAGGCACCCAGGCTGCTGCTTCGGGAACCTCTGTCTGGAACGTCCCTTCCTTTTCCTGTACGCCATAGCCTTTTGCTTTCTTCTCCTGGCCCTCCTCGCATTCCCATTCCCGGCACTAACTAGTTTTTTCTGCCCTCCGTTCTCTCCCATCACCTCCCACTATATCTTGTGGCCGACCCTCCGTGCGACACAGATTGGCTCTTCCCATCATTGTCTCTCCAGCGAGGCATTGTTAAAACGCGCAGCTGCTGTGTAGCTGATAGCTGGGACGAGGCAGAGCCCCAACGCTGGGGGCGGGGAGCCCTCCCAGTGTTCCTTTCCCGGGGTTCGCTGAGAAAGAGCAATCATTTTTCTCCACCTCTGCCCTGGTGAAGGAAATTGACAGCTAATGAGAAGTATCACCGAGCTGGATCAACAAAGCCCAGGAAAACATCCCGGACGGCCGAGTCTTGTCTCCTGCCTGTTACACCGTTTCCCCACCCACCGCAGGTTTGCCCTCCCTGCCTGCCGCCTCGCAGACGGGCGCGTGTCATGGGAACAGCTGCTGTGACGCTCTGGCCCGGCACGGCCCTGGCACGGCCCTGGCACGGCCCTGCCTCCGCGGGGCTTATCCTTCCCGCGATCTCTGCAAGGCAGGACGGAGGTTTTCCGTGGTGAGCAGCCGCGCGCATTCTCCCCTTTTGTCTGCACACGGCTGAGCTCGAGCACTGAGCTCTCTGTCGTTAGAAGGTAAAGAATTCAGCCCCGGTTGTTCAAACGAGCACCTGAGAACAGAAATGTGTACATTTACACACAGTGCCAGTATACATTTCGTTTTTACTTATTGTTTTCAGTTCTCCCTCCTTTATATTGATGTATGTATATGTAGAGAAAGACATGAACTAGCGCCCTCTTTTTGATTAGTAGCTGCACGTATGCACACACACACACACACACACGTAAATCAAGCACAGCTATCGCCGGGCACAGTCGATTCTGAAAGGTGCGATAGTGGACGTTTTGTTTCCCTTCTTATAAATTACCCCATCACGTTCGTTGTTCTCTTGCCGCTCCCTGGGTTACGTCCGGGAAGGATTCACCTTGGTTTACGGAGCGCGAACTATTGGGTCTCGACGCTGGGCCTGATTCGTCCGATCGCACAGTGGAAGCTGACGCAGCACGACATCGGAATGCCTCGCGGCGCCCGGGGGCTCGGTGGACGCTCATTTCACTTGTCTCGCCTCCAGAGCCGAGCATTCCCGTTGGCTAGCAAAGCAAACATGTAAAGAAGCCCAACTTTTTTTTTTTTTTTTTAATTTTTATTTTATTGGCCAATGGCTTTTGTCAGCTTGTTCCCCATGTGCCGTAAGCAGCCACGGTGTTTAATCATGAAGGAGGGTGAACGCACGGTGGGGGTTGGTGACGGGCAGGCCCACGGCGACTGTGCAGAGCCTGGTACACATTTTTGTTTATAAAAACGTGACACGTTCAGGCTCCTGGGAGTAGTTCCTCGGTGCTGTTAACAAAGATCTAAGGATAGTGACTGTAAATTTCTGAATGGATTTTCTCCCCATTTTTTTTTTTTTATTGGCATTTGGCATTTGTGCCATGTACCAAGTCCCGTGTTAGATGGAGTCCAATCACTTTTCCCCCCACAGCAGGGCTACTACTGATTGTAATAGATTAGCACCAAAGATACAGAATTTAGGTCTTCATATCAGTGTCACGACAGAGAGATTTGGTCGTGGCCATTCTTTTTCCTGCGTGATACTAGGTGTTTATTCTGAGAAGACTCATCGCTGACAACATTTTTCTAGCCATCATAGACAAAAATAAAGTTTTGTCACATGTGAAGGTAAAACGCACTCCTTTTAGGTTTTACGTGCTTTGCCGTTGGAGGCATGTCCCCTGCCGTGTCACGCATCCCGGGATGGAGCGCTGGCCGGAGCGGGGAGAGGCCGAGGGTCAGGGTGGTGTGGTGCTCCGAGACGGAGGGAGGGCGCAGGGTGGAGAGGAGGCTTTCGCTGATCCTTCAAGAGCTGCCCTCGTCACCTTTTTCAATTCGTGTGTCCCTCCAGAAGCTGTCCTGTCCTTCTCTCCCACCACCTGGGACGTTTCCCCCACAAACACCTCTGCTCACCTGCCTCCCAGACAGAGCTGCTCCCTCAGGGCCCGCAGCATCCACGCTCTGGGCCCCTTCCTTAGCAGACGCGTACCCGGCAGATACCTTAAGCTGCTGTCCTTTAAAAAGGGCCCCAGGTTTTAAGAGCCTGCAGCAGTGGCTTGGCCAGGGACAGCCCTCTCGGAAAGCACCACTTGCTCTACAGTTCAGCCCGCTTCTCTGAAGCTTTATCACGTCCGTTCCCGGATGGTGAGCGAGGCATCCAGCCTAGCAACCAGCCCTGATGAATGTGTACCCCTCAGGAAAATCCTAGACGCTAAAAGAACACATCCCAAACAGGGTGGCACATACTAGATTAACTGTGCAAAGTGACTCTCCGGGCAGCGTTGTGGCGCGGTTAGGGCTGTCCTTTGTGACTGCTCACCCGGCCCCACCCTCTGCTCAGAGCTAGGCCGGTTTCCGCAGGGGCTGCTGCAGCTGCACATACAAACAAGAGGGTACTCTTTTCAAAAAAAAAGTAATTTTCTTGTTTAATTGGACATCCAGACAAGCACATTCTGGGAAGGATGCTGTAATGGCAAAGAGAAAAATGAATTGGAGTCGGGAGTTAGTCACAGGCTGGCGTGAACAGGAAGGATTTTAGCGAGAGGAAATGATAGTTCCGGGTCTAATTTGTCAAGGTGAGCCCCTGGTAAGCTGAACGTCGGAGGGAGCAAGCCAGTGTTTCTCTCTTTTTCAATCCGTCAGCCTTGGGTTTTTAGAACCTTTAGGGGTCAAGCCTAACTCATCCCACATAAGCAAATTGTCCATTTTTAAATTTATCTTTGCTTAATGAAACTCAGGGTAAAATTATGAGTTTTATTTCTGTATGTAAGTGGTTCAAACCAGCTTCTTGTCATCAGCAGAATCTCTAAAACTGGCATTGAGTGTAATAACAGATTTTTTTTTTTTTGAAAGTCTGCAGAGTCACCCCACCTGGTAATCTTATTTTATAACATTTCTCCAGTGTTCTTTTTTGGCTCCTGGAGAAGGCGAAATCCTGCAACAGCTTGTTGCAAGGAAGATGCATGCTGCTTATTGGCAGCTGAGCAGGAGAAAAATTCTTCCACACAAAATACCATTGATACATCGTGTTTTTAATCTCTGGCAGCCCGGAAAACATCCATTCAGCAGTTCTACAAACCAGAGAACTTCAGCCAGTATTTTTTTTTTCCCCTTACTAAGTAAAATATTTGTATGTTACACAAAACATAACTGCAGATCCTGTCCAAATGATGCTCAGCAAACTTAAGAAAGCAACAATATACTTTTGTCTTTTGGAGAGAAGACATTGCAGCTCTGTTTGGTTTAGTTATTAGTTCCCGGCGCCTCCCCTCTAAGATCCTAACTGAAAATTCAGGCCAAGATCCTGATTAGAGAAACTCGGTGCGTTGGTCACGGGGTCTCCTGCTGCTTCTACAGGCCAGGACCCGGGATCCCTGCATCGGAAGCAGCTGCTCAGGGGTCAGGGGTCGGGGTCATAGGTCAGAGCTGCTCTTCCCCTTAGAGGCCCCTCCTGACCCCAGTCAGGTGTCCAGTAACCGGGGAGGGGCTGTTTCTTCTTTCCTCCAAAGGCAGAAATCTTTTCAGTTCTTCCAACAAATTTTATTCAAATTAAGCCTTTTCCTCTTCTTCCTCCCCCACATTCGGAAGTAAGAGAACATTAAGATTTTTCTGAGCGCATTCCCAGTTGGTACTGTTCCCCCCCCCCTTCGTTCAAATTAAGTTATGCAGTTCAGTGTGAACTCCCCTCTCATTTTTCATTCCCTTTCTTTGTCCTTTTGCATATGAAAATACAGGAAAGCCTGTGTCACCAAGGCAATGCTCGGCGCCTCGTCCTCGCTCTGTAACATTAGCAGTGACTAATGTGTTTACGTGGCCGATCCAGCGGTCCCCACCCCCCACTTCTCTGTTTTTTTTTTTTTTTTCACATCGTTCACTGAAGAAGCACTTCAAATGCCCTCTTCACTGTTCGCTTTCATTTCTTAGCCGAGCAGACCTGTCACCACTCTAAACTTGTGCTTGACGGAGTGGTACTGTGGCTTCTTGAGTCAGCAGTGCGCTGCCACTGTCGCATGCTGTTGGCATTGACCCGCTGTGTTTTCTTGTCTTCACCGAGGAGGAGGAAGCAGAGTGGAGGAGTACAAAAGCTTTTCAGAAGGAATGTTAGCCTAGAAGCAAAAATTTCAAACATCATTCGGAAAGCGGTGATAGAATAAATAGCACTTCGAGTCAAGATGTTCCGAAAGTTGATTTCACAAACTTCTGATCGGTGTTGACTGTATATTTTAAAAGGGAGTAAGTAGCAGTTGTGAAAGGAACAGGGCGCCATTCTAGAGAGAGGGCTCTGTTTATTTCCCTACTTTCCGATAACCCCGGAGCCGGGATTGTTATGATGTGTTGATTGATTATGGCCGTTAAGCCTCTTGCTAATCAGTTTCATCACTTATTCTCCGTTCACACACTTGCACCTTTGATTTCTCTTCCAGAACAGGGTGATCTGGGTTGTCACTGACTAATGAAGAACAGAATTGGTTTCGGCATGAGACAAACGGAATGCCGACGCCAGTCCTACAATGCATTAGTCTTTAATAATCCACATCTGCATGTTTATAAATGATATAACCGGGGATTGCTAACGCTGATATTCTCCCTTCCAGGCGGAAAGTGACACAGGAGCTTGTACTCGCAAACTGTATTAAATGCACGTAGCTGAGTTCCAGGACTGTGCCCTTGCTGGGGGTGCCAGATGAGTTAATGCACTGACTGGTTTGGGTTGTTTTAAGTAGCACGTTGCACCTTTGCAGTTGGGGAAGTCAGATGATTTCCTGAGGAAGGCCAGCGAGCCTGATTGCTCATTCTTTTCTCTATCTTAATTCTTCCTTCTCTTCCTTCATTCATCAGCTCAGCCAAGTGCTGAGTGCATATTATGCTGCATGGGTGTTTCCAGGAACTGGGGAAGATACACTCCACCTAAATGACAAAGGGTCCTGTTTTCATGAAACTGAAATTCTAGTGGGAAAGACAAAATAAACGAGTAGGTTTATTGTCAGGCATTGGGGGCAGAAGTCAGGTTGTCCCATTAGAGAGCTGTGATTAGGGAAGGTGTCTCTCAGAAATCCATCCTCACACTGTTGGCTCAGTAAGCGAAGGGCAGACTGTCTGGGGGAGACGTACCCGGGCGGAGCCAGGGGCACTACCAGGGCCCCGAATCAGCAATGCGTTTGGTGTGCCGGGCAGGGACACACAAGGACGTCCCTGGGCCAGAGCGTGGTAGGCAGAGGGAAGTCTCTGGAAGGTAGAGAAGGCAGGGAGCAGGTGGGTCCAGTTCAGGCTGCGAAGGGCATTTTGGCCACTGAGGGGAGGGTGTCCTGTGGGCCAGGGAGGGAGCGGAGAGGTTGTGAGGTTCCTGCAGCAGCCTGGGGGAGGGTTGGTGGTGGCGGGGTGTGTGGGTGTCACGAGTGAAGGCGGCAGGTGTGGGGTCCAAGAAACTGGTAAATGGTGGTTCTGTGCAGTGGAAGACAAAGGAGCACGCTTTTGAAGGGGGCATTAAGAGAGTTTGGTTTTGAACACATCACATGTGAGATGCCTGTTCGACTGCAGAGGGAGATTTTGAATAGGCAGCTGATTGTAAGGAGAATCTGGGTTCAGAGTAGAGACCTAGGCTGGAGAAGTAAGTTCGTGAGTAATTGGGGTTCCAGATGGGACCACGCAGGGCACCTAGCCAGCACCGCATTCGCCTGAAGGGCCTGGGAACCGTAGACAGCTGGGCCTCACTCACACCGATTTCTGATTGAGAAGCTTCGGGGTGGAAATGGAGAATTTGCATTTCTAAGAAGTTCCTACTTGATGCTGAAGCTGCTGCGGGTCTGGGAACTACTGACCTAGGGAACGAGGGAAGTCAGGGGTCCTCAGCACTGGCCACACGAAACGTCCTTGGAAGGGATGGGGGCGAGGCCATGCCCAGCGATGCCGATGGCATCGGTCTGACCGGGATGCTCATGCATAGCCAAGGTTGGGAGTTCTGGGGACCAGTTCCTGGCCGTGGCCTGTTAGTATCCAAGCTGCACGGCAGAAGCTGAGTGGCCGGAGAGCAAACGAAGTTTCGTGTGTATTTGCAGCCGGAGCTGGT
The DNA here is from genome assembly GCA_004027375.1 of Macroglossus sobrinus. NCBI lineage: Eukaryota > Metazoa > Chordata > Mammalia > Chiroptera > Pteropodidae > Macroglossus > Macroglossus sobrinus. The sequence goes on from PVKZ01003297.1 coordinate 86,422, forward strand.
GCTCCCAGTTACGACCCAGTATGTACAGGTCACAGAAAAGTTTTATTACCATTTTTTTCTGAGCTTTCAATAAATAGGTAGTGGTTCCATTGAAATTGTAATGTCACAAGAAAAAAATTCCTGTGGTAAAATCATCTATACCCTCAGGCCGCATTCAGTGAGTAATAGATCCCCTATTTTTGCAACTATTCCTTTAAGTTCATTTCACGTGAAATCTTGGAGCCATTGAAATTCTGCTTGAGAGAAGGCAAAGACATAGGCTTAGAGAGCTGAACCTCAGCGCGTAGTTGTCTCTCTAACGTCGTATCGTTGTTTCTCATCAGGAGTGGACAGAGGGGACTGGCTCAGTGTCCCCGTCTGCAGCACTGCCGAGTGTCACTTTGTGTGAGACCTTTGCTCCCAGAGCGGAGACCCTTCTGCTCGTTGTATCCATCCCACCCCTCACCCACCTGGCAAACGCTTACTTATCTTTCCAGACCTAACCCCCTTGTCTTTGCCTTTTCAAAGTCACTCTGAGCCCTTCATGCCAGGGAGAGTCCAGCTGTCCCTCTGCGTCGCTCCACCAAGCCCGGGAGCGTTGCCTCCTCATTCTTCCCAGGGCTCAGCACAGTGCCTGGCGAGGCAGGCACTCGATGAGTGTTGGCCAAGTTAAAGAGCTCACGGTTCTCGTGGAATAAACAAGAGTTCAAGAAAAGAAAGTTCTAGAATCGGTTGCTTATGTAACTTCTCCTCCTACAGGCGGGGAGCCATCTTTCTGCCATCTTGTTTTACAGTCATGGGATCGCTCTGTTTCTCTCCCTCCTGAAGGCGATTCCACTAGGACAGATTATTTTACTTCCTTGTCCCTTCAAAACAGACCCTGAAATAATGGGCGTAAGTTTTGTCAGTACGAACCAGATCTATTCATACGTAGCCCCTGCCTGATTGTAATCCATCACACACAGAAATTGCGCCATGTAAATATCGTAGCAAAATTCTGGAGTTATGTCATGTCCAATATTTTCATTATCTCGTTTTTGATGAATAGCTTATGCAATAACTAACCCTGTCCTCAAAGAAAATTAAGAACCGATTGGCGATGGAGACAGTTTTGTCCTTACCCAGATAATATGCCCACTTTCCAGGTGGCCAGTGTCAGCATTGCTAGATAGACACGGAAGTGGTTAAATATAAGCTGGTGACTGGAATTTGGGCTTTAGCAACACATGAATGACATGCTCCAGATGCTTGAAAGTGACAGGTAGAAGATAAAAACATTTATGGAAAAGGTACATTTCAAAAGCGTACTTGCTGACCATTTACTTAAAATTGGCAATAAAAGCGCTGATAAAGAACGTAGGAGGCTCTGGTCCAGACCACCCCCTTCCCCTCCTGTTTCCGGGGCCTGGACCTGCACTCTCAGAACGTCCCCCCGTGAGTCGCTCCGTGTGACCTGGGCCCCGTGCACCAGGCCGTCCGCAGTGGGCTCCGGGAGTGTCGCTTTGCCGTAGCCAGCCCCCGTCCCCGGCCAGACTTGCTCCTAAGGGGCACCCCCCTGGAGCATCACGGCAGCCTCGGGCCCTGGACCCCGTAGGGCCTTTGAATAAAAACGATGAGGCGATGCCAAGTGTTGGCTGTGCCTCTTAGAACGCGGAGATTTCAGTTAGAAGCCTTGGATTTCTGCTGGAAGTTATTCGGCATAACACAATGCTGTCACTTGCTGTCTCTCCACTTTTCAATTCATTCCGTATCAACGATTTAGAAATCTGAAGTTTTATCGTAAAAATAAGCTCTTAATATGTAGTGTAATTACAAGTGAGTGACTTTTTCAAGCCTTTATAAAATGACGTATGATTTTAGTGCATGAATGGACAGTTCCTTCTCTGAGTAGAAACTATTCAGAAACCATGTCGTCCGTAACGCCATTATTTTATCTTTTGGTCCCACATTTATACATCCTGTGCTGCTTTCCTCAAATTCCGGTGTCAAATCCCCAGACTGTGCGCTCTCTGCTGCCTTGTCGCGCATCTAGAGGCGGCACAGAAATGCGCGTGGACGGGCCGTGCGCCGCCGTTCGTGTCCCCACGTCCCCGTGTCCCCACCGGCCCCGCAAGCGATGACGCCACGCGCTGGGCTTCAGCGTGCGGCACTCCTCCTGGCTTCTCGTGGGTACAGCCCAGCGTCGCCATGACATGTGGGGACCCCGAATGGGAACTGTGTGACGAGAGGGGAGAGAGGCGAGTGAAACTCTGATTAAGAGAAAGAGCCTTGGCTTTGAAAGGCCCGGCTGTCAGGCGGAGCGGAGCAGCCACCGCGCGGAGCGTGGGGAGCGGGCGGGCGCCTCATCTAATCTTCCTCCTGGGGGCCCAGGTGGACAAATTGGCAGCCCTGTTCGCAGCTTTCTTTCCCCCTCTCCCCTTTGTACCGTAAGAACCGCTAATCGGATCCATGCTGCTGCAACTGTGGCTAGTTATTAGCAGAATAAAAGCCGGTTTCTTCAAAAGAACGGGTGGGGGGAACTGAGCGCACCAAATTGCAAGGTTGTTAGAATCTTAAATGCACAGCAGTCGGTTTTCCCCTTAGTCTGAATTACACGATGAATACGAGTCTTTCATCTGTCACTATACCCATGTCTTCAGAAGGCAGCCAAATATTAAGCTTCTCAGACAAAAAAGGAATCTTCGAAAGAGGAAAAATATTGAAGAGGAATAAGAATAGGTTAGAGTGGGAGAAAATTAGGTTTTGTTTTTATTAATTTGTCCTAGCGAGGGAAATATAAACCGCCTGCTCTCGTGGCTTCCCCTCCCTGCCGCTTGCCTCTCATCGGAGCAGGGACCGGAACAGTCCTCGCTGGTGGCGTTTCCGGGGCTCGTTTCTGGCGCGCGCCGCACAAGTGCAGTTCAGAACCTGCCCCCTCCCGGGTGACAGGGTGCCATGGAGTGAGACCTCCTGGTGGGGGCCTGCAGGCCATGTCACAGCCGCACACCCCAGAGGCCTCTGGATCGTACACCTGCGCTTTAAAGCCCTTGAAAACGGGGTGTCTTTATGAGATGTGCCAAATGCAGTCAGTGGGCGGCCAGCATGGGGATTGCATGGTGCCGGCTAACCCCAGCATCCCCTGGGGGGACCTGAGACCCCTGGGATGCCCGGAGACGGAAGTGGCCCCTGCTTTCCACCAGATCACAGTTTGTGTCACGCTCCCTGTTTCCTCCTCATAGCTTCGCACTTAAAGTTCGCCAAAGTTGATGAACTTTCCTTAAAGTGTCATCTTTTATTTAGTGACCATTTTTTTTTTCCCACAAAGCTGATCTTTTTATTCACTCCATCAGCGTTCTTGGCGGAGTAAAGAACATCGAAAGTGGGTGGAGCTGGGAAGAGAGGGGGTCAGCCAGGTGAAGACGAGTCGCTGGGGCAGATGGGAAAATCCCTCCTCAGCAAAATCGGAGCCTGCAGCTCCCCCCAGCCCCGGCCCCCAGCCACTTGGGAATAGCCCGGGAATAGCCCACACTGAGAACGCTGTGTTGTGAAGCTGGGTGTCCCAGTGTGCACATGGCATTTGGACTCTGCCTTATCTTTGATCAGAGCTCACAGTGACCTCGGCGGTAAAGTCTGAAACCGTTTGGCCGTGTACTCCCTGACTTGCCTCGTTCAGTACCTTGCAAGAGCCGTTTTACTTTCTTGCCTCGAGTCCTCTGGAAAAGAGCGTTCACCCAAAGGCCTCTAATGAGTTTCAGATAATCCATCCGACTATGAGACTGACTTCCATATGGAATACATTAGGTTAAAGTTAGTGTATTTAATTAATAAAAGAAGGCAGTTAAAGCAATTCTGGCTTCAATCCAGTGGGCTCGGTGAAATAATGTTGCGTTACAACAAGTGGGTCTTTGCAATAAAAACAAACAAAAAGTATTTGTAGTACAGAAAAGTATTTGTAAAGACATAATTCTTATATGGAATCCACTGTGTTCGCTTTCCTTTTTCACTCGTCCACTGATGGGCCTTTGCAGCTGCTCTGTCTTGGACTCTTAGCAGTGAGATTAATAAAGAGATGCAGACTGCACTAGGGAGAATAGTTGAAAAGATTAATCCAGCAGGTGTTTGATGGATTGTTTAGAGTGAAGACAGGTGCCCCACGTAAGGCTTCCGTCACGTTCGGGGCATCTCAGCAGTTTCCCCATTCCTTCACTGGCTCAGAGGGGCACGAGTCAGACACGCCTCTGCTGGACCGACTGATCTATATGTTTAGGACCCAGTGGCCCACCAACAAACTGCATTATCTCAGGCAAGGATGTAGGAAACTCTAATGCCATTTCGAATGAACTGTTGAGCTACAGGGTGTGGAAGGGCTTGTCTCCCAAGGCTTGGACAAACAGAGGTCGGGGGACCAGGTTGTCACGGTTCTGTGTCCCCATTGGATGGGGACAGGGCGGGGAGGGCGTTTCCTTCTGCTCTCACTGCTCTGATGTGAGTGGGGTGATGCACAGTAGAAGACTGTTGACAGCCTGTTCACAGCTCCCTCTCCCTCCTCCACACCGCAGTGCAGCACCTTCTGGGAGGGGCGAGATTCTATTTAGAATACACCAAGTAATAGTAAGTGCTGTAAATCCTCATTCAAGCACTGGAGATGAACTGTGAAGTATAACCGCTAAGTTGGAACCTGAGCAGATTCTGTATTTTAAATGTCTGCTTTGGAGCATATTAAAGTTTCCTTGTCAACTAATCTACATAAATGTCCAAGACTGGGACATTCAATGACTTTATCTGTTACTGAGAACTGGTTTTCCACCCACACCGTCGCCATTCGGTCTTCTTGGTATTTAAAGTTCTCTAAAGAAGATGACCAGTGAAATACTGCTGTTCGAATTGCAGCGCTGCACTGTGTTACCGCACGCACCCTTTCGTGGGTGCTGTCTCAGAAGTTCAGAGGTCTCTGTAAACGGGGAGGCCACCAGGCAATGCACCAAAGCCATTTCTTAACGAAATCATCTGTTTCATTTATCGTGGTGGAGGAAAGATCCTAATCAGTATTTCCCATTTCGGAAATTATAGAAATAACTTCCACTCCGAATACAGTCCAGGGTAAGAAGTGATGGTGCTCTTGCCAGTGGGATTGGCAGAATATAAGACCTATATCTTCCAGGAGATCTGTAAAGTCAAACTGGTAGGTGAAATCCATATTTAAAGATTCGCGAGAGAGCTGATTTCCATACCGTGAAGAAAGCATGAGGCGACGTTAGAGTAAACCAGCCCACGTCTCTGTTAGAGATGCCTCAGCATTGAATCATGGAGGGAAGTGCAAGGTGAAAGTTGATCTTTGTTATGATGTATTTATAACCGATGACAGTTTCTACAGTGTATTCTTTTTTGTAACTCACTAAAGTTAGTGACATCACCAGGAATTCGTAAAGAGTAGAAGAATAATCCAATTTCTACTTGCCCGAAACTATGAGATATATACTGATTTTGTAGCCGCCCTACAGGGAAAGAATTTGATCGTAGCAGAGTTATTAGCAAGTTGACTGGAAATATTCCTTGTTTCTTCTCAAAATTCAGCAGCAACCACAGCTTGAGCAATTTCATTCACATGCATTCACAGACCCTACTTTTCTAACAAGAAGCCAGTCTTACCCTTGTTAATTTCAAGGACTTTTTGAATAAGACCCAAGTCTTTGTAACCAAACACTTCACGATCCCCAAGTACCCTAAGGATCCTTACTGAGGAAGATTGGCTAATAAAATGGGCCAGGTTTCTCTGGTTTAACGTGTCATTTCATGTTAATTTTAAGAAGCCAGTCCTCTTGAATTACTAATAGAGGAATATCATTTAAGACGTTGCCTGTACATAGGAAGTACTCAGTGATTTTTTTATTTCATTTTTTTACATTCAAGTAAAACCATCTCTAATTTATATAAGAACTTGTAGGACAAATAAATATGTGTTCCAGATGTTGCTCTCTCTTCATCTTCTTTTGCCCGAAGTCAGCTAATGTAGTAACATGGGAGTGGGGAGAATGGATTCCCGGCAGTAAAGCTGAGATCAAGTAATGTCCGTCATTCAAACTCCAGATATGCCATGCCGATGAAGTACATCACTGTTCCATCCTGGAAAATGAAACCCATACTAGGATAGCCGTTTTTTGTTTGTTTGTTTGTTTCTGCAATAGCATGAAGGGGAAAAATGCTTTTTCTCTGATGACTACAGCTTTTGAAAAAATGGAATTCCTTCCTCTATGAGTACTGTATTACTTAACAACGGATAAATGATTTGTTTGCCAGAGGCTCTTGTAGTTCAGAGTTAGTATTTTCTTACTGAGTTCCTCTAGTTGTATGTTTTAGTAATTTAGAAAGGAATTAACCCAGGGAATTTTGCGTTAATAAAGAATTAACGTGAAAATAATAGTCATCTTATCTGTATTCTCTGCTACCCCCACACAACGGCGTTAGAGTGTAACGTACGTGATTGCCTCTGATCAGTAGTTCAGATCTGTGTGTTTTTGGTCTGTCCACAAAAAGTTGGGAAAAATAAAACTGCAAGTAATCGCTCAACTAAAAATTTACTTCCTAAAGGCACTTGCACGTTTAATTAAGTCTTAGGACTGTGCTTGCGTTAAGTGCTGAGGAATCCAGTGCAGCCTACACTAGATGTGATTTGAAAAAGACACAAACCAAATGGTCGCTGATGTTTATGTAGAGGCCTCTTTGTTAAACATGAGGAGTGCATCAGGTATGTGTCCTTGTTAATAAATACCATTGGCTGTTTATTGACTTTTTGAGCAAGTGTCCCTGAATGTTTCTTTGTGATACTATCATTTAAAATAGGGGTCAGCAGACTCTACCACCTTTGGGTCAAATCCAGCTCACCACCTGTCTTTGTAAATAAAGTTTTATCCATGCTCCTTTGTTTATGTATCACCGAGGGCTGCTTTTGCACTACAGCAGCTGAGTTGAATAGTTGTGACTGGGAACAACATATGGCTTGCAAAGCCTGAAGAATTTACTATCTGGTAATTTACAGAAAAAGTTGGCCTATTCTTGATCAAAGTAATAAGATGAAACTACCTAACTGCTGGTAGTTTATAAAGTTTTAATTAACTCTTAGTCCTGGGCTTGGTTTCTAGAGTAATCAGCCACACATTTGTGTATTCGACAAATCTATTATTATATGCTCACTGTATATATATGTGGTTCAGGGGATATAGCAGGGAGCAGTACAGGCAGAATTCTCTTTACTCATGGAACATACATTGTAGTGAGTTGAGACGGACAATAAACGGAAGTAAAATAAGAACCATGGGGAGTGTTCAGACAGTTACCTATAAAAAAACATAGACATGCACTTGGAGTGCTGACTGTCCACCGTCTCGCTCCGTGAGGGATGTCGAGCTCTGATACGGTCATGTCTCAGCTCATCCACCGTGAGTCAGACACTACTGGCTGGGTGCCGATTTAACAAAAGTATGCAGACGAGCCTGTTTACACTCAGTTCTCTTAGACACTAACATTCCAGTGTTTTGTTACTACAGGTATTTAGTTCAATGATTCTCTTGATCCAGTTCTTAAAAGCTATTTTTAATTCAAAAAATTTCACTCCAAGCCTATCATAGTGTAAAAATTAAAAAGAAAATATTACAAAACAGAATCTAACAGTATATTGAGAAAATAATGCACCATGGCTAAATGAGAATTATTCCAGGAAGGCAAGGTTGGTTCAATATTAATTCCGTTAATATTATATACTATATTAATACATTTAAGAGAAAATATCACCTTCAATAAAATTTAATATCATCACAATAAAAAAAAAAGCACTCAAGGAAATAACAGTTGAGGGATCCTTTCTCAACATAGTAAAATGTATATGCCTTAGTTTGAAAGCCAGTACCTGATGCAGTAGAAAATCATTAGATACATTTTCACTAAGACAAAAACAAGGCAAGGATGGTCACTCTCTGTACCACTGTACGCAATGTTCCCAGTGTGCTGGCCACTGCCGTCAGACAAGAGAGCTCAAAGGCATAAGAATGGTAGTAGAAGGAAATACTGTCTCTATGTGTAGATGATATAATAGTAAACCCAGAAAATCACAGAGAATCAATGATAAATTAATTCAGACTATAAAAGAATTCAGTGCAACATTAGCAGGATGTAAAATCAACATACATGAAGCTATAGCCTTCCTCTACAAACAATAAACACCTAAAAGACATACTAGCAGAGAAAATCCCATTCGTTACAGCAACACAAATTGAATGCTTAGGAATAAACTTAACATAAAATGTGCAGAACTTCTATGTTCCTGGAAGAAACTAAAGAAGACTTTGAACAAATGAAAGCCCTCCATTCTTGAGAAGAATGAAATCAAGTCTTCAGTTCTCCCTCAGTTAATTTATTGTAAAAGTATAATCACAGTGAAAGTATCAGCAAGCTATTTTATATAGTTATACAAGTTGATAGTAAAGTTTATAAAGAAAGAAAAACATGCTAGAGAACACTGAAAAGGAAAAAGTGGCATGGGGGTGGGTGGGAGTTAGCCTTACAAGACATTGAAACACGCTTTAAGGGTACATTTTAAAAGTTCTCATCACAAAAGATCAAGTTAGATCCATACCTCATACCCCACACAAGAATTAACTCCCGGTAGGATAGGAAGGAACTGTGTATGCACCTGTAGAAACCTGGGGTGAGTCGTTCTTTAACCTTGGTGCAGAAAGGAGCTTTCTAACTAGAGCTCGAAATACAGAAGCACTAAAAATAAAGATGGCTAAATTAGACTACTTTTTTAATAAGTTCTATTATAAATTATAGCATAAAGAGAACCTAAAGACAGGTGACAGACTAGGAGAAAATATTCACAACTTACATCACAGATAAAGAGCTCACATTCCCAACATATAAAAAAATTCTTAAAAATTTCGGGGCAAAGGGCTAAAATCCCAGATAGGAAAATTGGAGAAAGACAAATAGTTCATCAGAAGAGAAACAAAAATAGCCCTCGAACACGAAAGAATAGTCAAACTTGCTCAGAATTAGAGGAATGCAAACTCAAAAATATCAGGTAATATTTCTCACATAAAAAACAGGTAAAGTATGGCCAATGAGAATGTAAACTGCTCCAGACCTTCATGGAAGGAAATTTAAAAATGTATAACCTTTGACCCAACAATCACAGTTCAAGGAATTGACCCTAAAGGTAGACCTCAAACGGTACGAACACTCATATGCAAAAGACTGGAACCAGCCTGAGTGTCCGTCCATAGGAGAGTGGGTGAGCAAACTAGTGAACACTCACCGAGGGAGAACTGTGTTTAAATTGAGGATGTTATTTATAACCTGGTAGAAAGTACTTCCCAGGTCATGCTGTCAAATGAAAAAAGCAAAGTGCAGAAAGTATCTAGGATATGCTACCCTTCATGTAAGGAAGAAGATAATAGGAGATACAGGTATCTTCTCATTTATGCAAAAGATATTTGCATATTGAAAGATAATATATATCAGCTGCACTATATATATATGAGAAAGATAAAAACCAAAAACTAAGACGATTGTTCGTTTATACAGAGGGCAGATAGGAAAGAGGCAGGAAGGAGAAATGGGAGTGGAAGGCAGCAGGGATGAGGAGGTAGAAACTCTTCTGCATGTGTCTTTTCGTAGAAGTATTTGACATATTCCCCAAAATATCCAAGCGATTAAAACCAGTTAGGATGTGGAGGGAACTCGAAACGCAAGGCGGACCCGAACCAACAGCTCCGCACTGTTCACAAGGATATAGACGTAGATGGGGGAGAAGCATCGGCTTCAAAAACTCAGCTTTAATGTTAAAGCCCGCTCATCATAAAGTTGATTTGTTCATTCTACACGGCAGTGTTTTTAAATAACAACCGAATCTTGTTTAAAAGGCTTTACTTACGACAGACACGTATCATATAAAAATTCATTGTTTTGAAGGTGTGTACTTCATTCACTTGTTTCAAAGGGCTCTAAACTGCTGTCTTGTACGGACATTGCACCGAAATGAGTCTTCTGTATTGCATCTGTCAAACACGTTTCCTGATTCATCATCTGCCATGACTGTGCTCATACCGATGCTTATGGGGGATGAAGTTATTTCTCAGTAACTATGGAAATGTTGATGGAAAGATGAAGGTAAAAGCACATGGAGAATATAAAACAGTCCGGGCAAATCTGTCTCTACCATGAATAGGTTCTTGATTTTTCTTTAAGGGATGGATTTAATAAATGAATTCTCTCATTACTTTAAAAGAGATGTCTTAGAATCGCACCAAGCAACCAGCAGTGCTACTTGGATGTGGCAGTATTTTACGAATTCATGAGATGGGTTTCTTAGCAGCCCTTTTTATTTTTACTTGAAATATTGTGCATGAGAGCAGTGAACGCCTAGTGAACGTAGCGGTGTCCTGTGTTAGCGCGGAATTACTGTTTGTTTTTACTGTCACGAGCCTACGAATCCAGCCTGTCCTACAGAAGCAGTCATTAGACTGTAAGCACTTACTGTCTCAGTGCAGCTGATTCCCCAGTGACGTTTTTAAAAGTCGAGATTTGGCTGCAGAGGGCTTGACACGTCTAAGTGGACTGTGGATTCGGGCCCTGGGGTATCTCATAGGAAGCACGGGACCCTGAGCCAAGTTGATGACCAGTGTTTACCCTTGACATTGTCTTCATCCCGAATGTTAAATGGTTTTTTCCTTTACATTTAATTAGTTGGTCTCATGGTGATGTACTACACATGTCTAAGGGTAAATGGCTGGCTGAGCAGATTCGGTACTGCGGTCTGCCTTCTATCCTCGCGCTGTGGCTGGAACTCAGAAGGGGCAGCTCCTCGTGGACTCACAGCGCGTTTCTCGGGCTCTGTGAATTCAGGTCCGGGTCTCCTCCACTTTGTCTGACAATGAGTCTGGATGTTGAACCCAGGAGCACTCAGAAAGACAGTCACAAGTTTCACACTCTTTTCTAAAAGTGAGGGGCATCCGCTCCCCAAAACAATTTGAGTTTTCACGGTTATACTTTTAACAACTGTTTCTAGCAATTATCTCAATGGAAAATGGTCTCCCCGCCTCTCTGCCTGTCCCAGATACAGCTGTGCTTAGAATCGATAAGGAGTGACTATCCTCACTCATTATCAGACTCGGGGGACGGTGCCCGTCCCGGTCCATACCCCAGCTGCCGTGCTGTGGAAGCGTGGAAGGGCCGTCCGTCGGTGTCACGCACAGCCCCTGCGTTACGTACGACCTTCACCAGAGGGGATGGATGCTGACCTTCAGCGTGTTCATTTTCTTCTCTCCTCCGTCACAATTACTGGTTCTTTTCAGCAGTTAGGAAACTGTGGAGGAGGAGCAGGTGCTGCGGGGTCCAGGCCCTCGTTAGCCTGGCGTAGCGTGACCTCAGACCCCACACCCGAGGGCTGTGCAGGGAGCTCCATGCACGTGTGTGTATGTCTGTTTCTTGTCTTCCCACTGTATTTTAGCAGAGGGGGAAGCCAGAAAACAAAATGGCGTGGTTTTCACGCCACGAGAGCTTGTGCCTTGAGGATTGTGCTAATAAGTACAACCGCCCATTTTATTCTGTATTTTTAAGTCTTCAACATCCGTCTAAACCTCTGAGCCAGAAAGTATGTTGAGGTCATCGGGTGCCTCTGAGGGTGCTTCTCCTTCAAACTCCTGTCTCCTGCCTTCCCGTGACTCATTGTCTCTCTTAAAGTTAATAAAATAACACGTTTCTTTTTTTATTTTTAATTCATAGTCTCGGAATAAGGGCCATTCAATAACCAAGATGTATTAAATATGTGTTATGCTAATGGAGGGATTAAAGGTTTTAAAAGATAGGATTCCTCTTTCAAGGAGCTTACAGTCTAGTTTGGAAAGACCAACTAAGCACGCATTAAATAAATGGAAATCAGTAGGTGCTATTATTGCTTTAATAGCAGTCAAGATCAGAAGAGATACAGAGTAGTTATTTCCTTCTACATTTTATAGGTCTGTGGTTTTGTGTTTTTTAATGGCCGTCTTCTCATAAGTATGTTAAATCTCTGATTAATTATAAAGATTTTTTTTTTGCTATCAGTTGCTGTTACTACATCGAACCAATATTAACAATGAGAAGTCGTGGGCCAGTATGCATACCTGCCCACTTAGGGACCGGTTTCAACTCCGCAGGATGAGTTCAGTGCATCAGTCTTGGATTTTGTTCAATGCATTGAAGAAAAAGTGCGTGTCGGGGGAATCTCAGCCGCTAATTGATTTGTCTGGGAGTTTGGGAACTCGGCCAGGAAGAAACTGAACTTTCCTGGAGGTCACCTGCTCACTATGCGTGTGCATGTTTCCTCTTCGTTTGCCACGTACAGAGGGACATACGGTTTTGGAGCCACGTCCTTTTCTAGGTCGGGGGGCCACACCTTTTGCGACGATAAAGGTTAAATAAATAAATGTAACTGTCTCGGTTTTGCACAATCGCAGCATTAACGCAAAGGCTTCCCCATCCCCACTTCCCCTCCTGTGCCCTGCAGGCAGTCAGATGCCGCCCCAGCCGCCCGGGAGTCAGTCAGAGTCGAGTGCCCATCCCGCCTTGAGCCAGTCGCCGATGCCACAGGAAAGAGGTTAGTCTCCCGTTTCTGTCTGACCTGCCTTTGCTTTGGGAGGGTACGAGGCTTTTCTGAATTTGTTCACCTATATGCACATTCTTATTAATAACCTTTCCAAGGGTATGATGTTTCCTTATTAGATGAACAAAATAAAGCAGAACACCTACATTTAACAGCAGACGTGGAAAAGAAGGATGCTTTCTTGCAGATTGGGTGAAGTTTTACCAAAGCACAGTCCAAGACTCACAGAGTGTGCGTGTCCACAGAGCGCCTGGAGCATAGACTCACGTGACGATAGTCTGATTGATGTTTGACCTCGCTCTGTAGAAACGGCCGCTAATGATTCAGTTCGGATATTGGTTCTAACGAAGTTAGAATGTTAGCGTGTCTGTACGTTTAGCTGTTTTGATCAGTTATTCATTATATTTAATATTAAAAATTTAAACGCATACTCAGACTTTGTATTATAACATTGTAGGCCTTGAGAGCTAGAGCAGACAGTCTGGTCACCTCACTTTGCAGAGAAGGAGGTTTGAGGGCCACCGAGGTTCTTTGCGACGTCCTCCTTCTCCGGGGCTGGTTAGTGCCAGAGCCGGAGCGAAGAACTTGAGCTTTTCCCGAAGCCCTTGAACGTTCACACAGCTGCATCCCACGTCTGCAAACGCTTTGACCTTCAGCTCAGTTCTGCGTGTTGCCCCCTGTATGTTATTGCCGTCGGCCTTCACTTGTTTACGCCTGTCTTCTCTCTCCCCCTGAGCAGTCAGGCTGCCCTTGGCGTGGTGGTGCAGTGGTTTTCAATCCAGATGAGTGTAGACAAGGGTGGACAAGGCTGCTGCACCACCGGGTGCTGTGCCAAGTCACACACACACACACCTGCCACTGTCTGTGAGTCAGGGCTTGCCCCGCCCACCCCACCCCACCCCACGGATGATGCCACCTTCCTCCACTCCCCTGCCTCTCTCACCCGCCCAGAAGGCTGGGAGCTGATATTTAACATTCTTGACTCCTGACGTCTATAATTATTTCTATGTGAGTTATGCAGATGATGAGGTGCTTCTAATTAGAATTACGTGGATTTAGTTATTTTACATGTTAAAAACTCAGCGTGTTCTTTAGAAGGTAACAGCAGTGAAAAGATGAAATAACCTTCTCTACACGTCATTTGTGTTGGCGTTAATGTTTAGTAGGAATAAAAGGAAATTTGTATTTTCTAATACCTTTACATTTTTAATTTGATTGTAATTTAATGTATAGTTAATACTTCACTTCTCTCAAGATACAACAGTATGTTTTACTAAAAGATACGTTGAGATACGACGTTTTACTAACGCAGTAGTGGATGGCTTTCAGACATCGGGGTGCACAGGCATCGCCTGGAGAACGGGTTACGGTAGATGGCTAGGCCACACTCCCGGATTTCCGATTCAGTAGCTCTGAGTCGGGACACTTCAGGTCTGCATTCCCGACGCGTTCCCAGGTATTGCCGACGCTGCCGGTCCGGAACCAGATCGCGCCATGGGCAACAGTGCGGTCTGAGGACGCTGCGTCGGGGTGACTGTGACACACCCCCCGCTGTGCCCTCCTGTCCGCCAGCCCCGTCGTGCGCATCCTCTCGGTCCTCGCTTGCTCTGCGTGGACTCCCATGTGGCGCTGGTCATCCGAGCACAGCACAGGGTTCATGGAGGGGCGCGAGGGCCAAGCGAGGGGGGTTCCCCCCACACCCCTTTTCTTGGTCGTGGTCGCACCCACACCCACACCGCTGCTGGGACAGGAGGGTGGAGAAGAAGGGACTGAGAAAGCCGGCTGAGGCCGGGCCCCGAGCTGAGAGTGGGATGCACGCTCCGTTCGCTCCCTACCGTACCAGCCCCGAGACTTCGTTCCCTCCGGGGCAGCTCTGCCTCTTCTGCAGGCGTTAAGGGACAGGTGGTCCCTCATTTGCCAGTTCTACGGTTCAAACCTTTAACACTGGGAACTAAAAGGAGAAAACCCTCCCCGATCTTCCAGCAAGGTCTTCCTAGCCCCTTCCAACCGATACATTGTTAAGACATTTGAAAATGTAGAAAACCACATGTCAAGGATGAAACGGCAATGAGGAAACATAGTTATTTAGGCTTTTAATGTAAATGAAGGTATTGGCGAAGCAAAAGCTAGGGGTTTCCTTCGATGTCCCTACATGGAAACGCCTATCTTGATGTGTTTGTTACTTTTTTTTTTTATCTCTAATTATCTTTATTATATGTAGTATGGTTTTGGTAACTGATAATGGATACGTAAGACTCTGGCTAGTTACAATGACCATTATCTTCAATAGCAAATATAAATTTTATGATCTACTAAATGCAAATTTATTTTTCTGAACATGTTGCCCAACCTTCCTCTGAAAGATTGTGCTAGAGACTAACAGGCATGTCTTGCGTGCCTTTTTTTTTTTGGTTGGACAACTCACTGAAAAGGAAAAAGTCATTTCTGAATGACTATTAGACGATGCTTTGCCATGCATTAGTTTAATCTTAAAAATTTGGGAGCAAGGATTTTTTTAAAAGACTTTGTTATTTTTTAAAATCTAGGAAGAAATGTTAGTTCCTAATGACATTTGATCTAATGTTTTAAGGGCAAATAACAGTCATTTTAATGCTTTGATACAGTAATAAAAACATCGTTCTTGTTTTTTTTTTCCCATTATTTATTGTGTACCAATAGTATCTACAGTGCAAAGTAGATCTAAGGAAACACTTGCTAGAAAATTCTCCAGTGTTGATTCCCATGTTTTGAAACCTAATTTAACTTCATTTATGCCTTGACAGTTGATCTCTCTCCCCACAACCCCTGCCTTATTTAGGGAAGCGATGAAAGAAGCAGAGAGGAAAAAGTGTTAATGAGTTATCATCTTATTAAAAAAAATGTATTCATTCTCAGAAACCGTGGACCTAGATAGACGAGAACATAGCTTCAGGATCGCTATATGCTAAACTAACCAAATGAACAATTCCTTTTATACTTATTTTGTTTCAATAAGAAGAGGGGGATAAGAGAGTAAGATTGCACAAACACGTTTTGTTTAATGTACCCACAGTAGATAAATTTTCTCTACTAGTAAAGAACCTAGAAACGTACTTGCTCAGAGACAATTGTACAGAGCAAGAGATGCAGCCTCCCCACCCCCACCCCCTGCAAAGCCCTCAGGGGAGAGAGCGGGGCTCACCACCACCCTGGAGCCTAGGGTCCCTCCCTCCAGGCTCCAGAAGCTGAACTCAGCCCTGCCGTCCTTCTTTCCTACTCGGTCCTTGAAGCCCCGGTCAGGAAGAGCATTTATGAGAGAACTGTACCCCCCCCCCCCCCCGTTCAGGAGAATTCTGGAAACTTGAGCCTGTCCTGGGATCTAAACCACCCCGGCGACTGACTGCAAGGCCGTTGGCTCTTCCCAAGGTCGAGTGCAGGGTCAGCGCACAGCCCAGGTGTCTGGAACAGGGCCTCTCCCGGCCCTGGGTCCCCCCACCCCACCCCCACATACAGCTGGTGGGTCTGGTGTTGCGTTTGTGGCGGAACAGCAGCCTCAAGCCTGCTGCACCGCATTCCACACAGGCAGAAAAACAGTTCCTGTAGTTTCCTGTTTTCTGTAAAAGATAATGTTCAAGTAAATGTGGAGATGGCCATCCCAGGTTACTTAAAAAAAACAAGGAAGCACTTGAAATACTCATGACCTCTTTATCCTTACGTAGTGTTGTCTCCTCCATATTTGCATGTACTCTCCAGTCTAAAGCTTGATTTAGTGCTCTCCTGTTTGCAGTTTCTGTGGTGTCGGAACTTCTTACTAATTAATGTTCAGATTCTGTGGGTTTCACTTATTCATTACTGATACCTTTAAAAGTAAAGAAAAAAAAAGGATAAAATTTCAGTTTAGTATTCTGTAACACATTTGCCATTGGTTTTTATTTTAAACATCCTTCTCCATAAACCTCATATAACGATGTACTGAATGGCTATTAAAGCATCTCACCAAAAATAAATGGAGCAGTCTATATTATGCTACCTAATCTTTGGAAGAACACTTTTAAGATAATCTTAAAAGGCTGTAGTCAATTTTACAAGAAAATTGTAGCTAACGAGTTGAGGTTAGTTTCATCCTTCTTTCTTAATTTTTAATGTGTATATCTTAAAATGCGAAAAGAGCAACAGGAAATGGCTCGTGTCTGTGTTGTTCTGTTTTCCAAGAGGGCTTGGAGGGAATACGGGGTAGTCATCTGAGTAGATAAGTAAGTATAATTATTATTAACATCAGAATGCTCACATTCTTAACCCCTGTAAAACGTTGAGCTTAATGAAACTAGCAAATGCCCTTCTAGTTTATTGGATTAGCAATTAGGTGAATACGTTTCAAGAAGGCTTATTTATTTGGACAGATGTAGAGAGGTCAGAATTAATTTTTTTGAAAACCTTTTAATTGAATTCCCTTTTAATTTTCACAGTGGTGTCTCGTTAAATATTCATGTTAATGCTGGCTGGTGGTTTTTCTGAAGGTCTGAACTAGATCTGGATGCTCAAACTTCAACGTAGATTATTTAACCCTTTTCATCTGGTGTGCCAGCAGGGACTTCCTCAGCGTAATCCCACAGTATCTGATTAATTAGAAGGTGGTAATGAGGATTTAATTAGTCCTTGAGATATGCCGAAAAGCGGAGCCACAAAGAAGTCTCCCTTTAGGACTCGGATCGCAAACAGGACTGGGGCTGCTGCTCGGCTGTGACGTGGGAGGAATGCATCTGGTGGCCGGAGGCGGCTCCTCGGCCCCCCTCTGTGGCCGTCAGATCTGTACGGACGGTGTCCTGGGTGGAATCTTCCCAAGCTATTGAAAGGCGTCCCACCCCCAACCCTAATCCTTGTCTACCTACTCAGCCACCCTTTGGTTTGTCACTTTTCTCTCTTCTCCTGTTTAAACAGAGTTGCGTGAGTGTGTGGGCTCGCTGGACCCGATTGAGAACTGGTGTTTGCTGTATCTGCGCCACCAAAATTAGACCAGCCAGAAGAGTTGTGTGCTTATTACTCTGTGGTGGCAGGACGAGGGAAGACAAAATCAGAAAATTGTGTAGCTTTATACATCTCAGTTCTTTAAACCAGACTTAGTCCTTGACAGCTGTTTGTCAGAAGGATGATAAAATTCTTATGTTTGGAATATGATCTTCACAGAGATTTTGATGAGTAGCTGCACTTTTATAAATGTAAATAGTAACATCCAGTTACTAGTGTGTAGCGGGTGGGGTTGGGCATGTAGGTGTGTGTGTGTGTGCGCATGCATGTGCATGCACACGCTCACGTGCGCTACAATGAAAAGGTAAATCAGGATCTCTGTACTTCAGAAGTCTGAGGTTTCAAACTTAAATGTGTTGTGTAGATCCATTGACTAGAATATGTCTTCATCATTCTCACATTTTTTCTTCTATTAATCCCAAATGTGAACTGTCTTGGTATAATTTTTTCCCACTCTTTAATGCTGTGTTTTATCTTCTTTTTCAAAGTCTGCATAGAATTCCTCGTCAAATTTCGAGGCATTCTATTTGCTTAGGGCAAATCTTTCTCTTGGTTTTTAATGCCAAGGGCAAAGCAAAAATGATCTCTCCAAATAAATCCAGGGTCTTGCTATATAAATGAAACTGAGCCCGTGGGGGCTGGAACTGAGCCTCGTTGATGCCCGGCCCCCACCCCGTGTCTGCAACAGACCTTGTGTATAATGGATGCGCCCCAAAAATTGGGCTGGACAATGGAAAATATTTCCGACCTCGCACCCGTTCAGAAGTTTCAGATCTCTTCAGAGCACAGAGCAACCGAAGAATAAACCGCTTCTTGTTCTCAGATTAGGAAGGCTCGCCAATACTGATGAATCTTCCGATCTTACCACGTGAAATCTTTTGATTTCACCATTCACCGTGGCGCAGTGTCTCTCTCTTAAAACACTGCAGGCGCTTGGATCTCGTACCAGATTAGAGGGGCCGCTTCTGCCCGCCGTCCTCCTCTGCCATGTCTGTGCAGTTGTGCAGACAGCGCATCAGTGCGGGCTGGAGTCCCCACCCCTGGGACCTGGCCCCAATGAGTCGTCCAGAGGCCGCTCCGCCTCCCCCCTCCCCGGCCCCCACCGCAACCGGGCTGTTTATAACCCAGGACTATTTAGATGAAAATAAGTTAAGATTTTTAAAAAGGTTGTTAAGGCTACTAGCTGGCTTCCTAGTGATATTTACAGCAAGAATTTATTTTGAAATTTTAAAAATTATTTTCGGATGTCTTAATTGACCTGAGTCTGTAATTGTCAAGAACAGATTCCATTAGTACAGACATGAAAGGGATCCTCAAGACGACTGTTAAGGAGTTGGAATTAGGATTTAAGATTTTTTTCTGTTTTTTTTTTTTTTTTTTTTTGCAAACTACAAAAACTAGTTTCTCTTGGATTCTCTCAGTTTTAAGAATGACAGTAAATCTGCAGATGCTAAAATATTCCGTAAGGTGTCTGGTTGTCAGAAAGTGTTCTCCCGATCCACTTCCTGATTACCTTTGCACGTAAAGGTGTCCTCGTTTGTATTGTTAGCTTACTGAACGTTACATGATGCTGCCTTTCAGCACGAGGGTATTGTCCAAAGGGCAGGCGCATCCCTTTCCTCGCGTGTTGCTGCGAGAGTCGAGCAGCTCAACGTGTGACAGCAATAATGAGTCGACCCCCACCCCCAGATGCAATTAATGTAGCCTCTGCTCTTAATTGAGGATCTCTTTTTCTATAATCCGTGACAGATGACAGTGAACTCAAATGGGAACTTGTATCCAAGAGAGAATATCTAGAAAGCTGTTTTCTAATTTCTTCAGCCTCAGCGCTGGGCTGGAGTGTGGACCACGCCAAAGCTGGTTAGTGATGAAGGAGATAACAGTATAGGACTTGTATTAACATGATCCTTAAATTACTTCGTCTGCTGTCCTAAGATACATACGTTCACCAGAAAGCTGGGAAAACAAGTATCACCTGCAGCTAAGAGTCTGTTCGTCTTCATCGAAGAATCATTCTGAATCTTAGGATGTTTTAGAGGAAGCACGGTTTTATTAGTTTGGTTGTGCGCTGTATTTTTTGAATCGCCAGTTTAGGCTTATTTTTTTACTCATTCGCACTCATTTGTCCTTGGCTCCTTATTCCTCAGCGACAGGGTTGAGAACACCTGGGTCTGAGGTAGACGCCACGGCCCGCCATGCGAGCCCTGATAACAGCGCGCTTTGTCCTGCGCCGCTGGGCGAATCTCAGAGAAAGACGGCTGTCCGCCTCGTTTCCCCAGCCGGAGAGCTGGACGCACCCTTGACGCCTTTTATCTCCCCCCATCTGCCCCGCACTGTCATCGCCGTCTGTCACCTCTGCCCCTCCGACGTGTCCCATCCACGCAGCCCCTTCCTGGGCGTGCACTGCCACTGCCTGGCCCATCTAGGGACCTTCACGACCTCCCAGCGGTTCTTCCTGCGTCCGCCCTGCCCCGCTCATGCCTTCCATGCTGCACCCACATGGTCCTTCGGAAAGAACGGCGAGATCACGGCCTTCCCTGCGCAACGGCCTCCCGGAGCGCCCCTTTGCCCCTCCGAGAAAGTCTGGATCCTCCCGGGCGGGGAGGGGGTCTGCAAAGACGCTCTTCCCTCCAGCTCTGTCACCGCCCGCATCTCAACCCCATCTCCACCCCCCGCTCGGAGTCCCCTTGCCTGTCTTAACGGATCTGTCAGCTCCTCGGTAGCCCGCCTCCTCCTGCGTCCTTGAGTCTTGTTTGCTGAGTGGACGATTGAAGAGAGAAAGCGTTACCTGTCACAGTGCCATCCCACGGGCCAGGGGTCAGCAGTTGAGCTTTCGCAGTGACTGGAGCGAGTAAGGGCCCGGGCCACATGGCCTTGCTCAGGGTCACAGCTCCAGTGCCTCGTATAAGCACATGCTTTTTCTCATTTCAATCTTCACGGAGTTTGGAACCCAAAAATCTGGGTTTAGGTACCAGCTTTCCCACTAACTGGTTTTGTGACCTTGGACAATTCATTAAACCTCTGCTTCCTCGCATGCAGAATGAGGACCAGAGTGTCCCATGGATTCGTGGCATGGATCAAATGCAGTCCTGAGTCCAGAAGTTATAAATGCAAAGCACTTATAAGCATCAGACACAGATGGCTCCAGTGGGACCTGGGTTGAAAGCCTGAAAAACTAGTCTCTCTGCTTCTCCCAGCACATAGCAACATACGTACAAGCGTCCCTGCCCTCAGCACTGAAGCAGAGCTTAGCAGCTAAAACTCACAAGATCTGTGCAAGGAAAGGCCGGAGATCTTGTCCCCATCTGCCATCAGGGTAATTGGTCTGATCCCTCCCCTGACTCTCATTTTCCCATTGATCGGTGACGTCAGTGGCTTTTGTGGGGGCGGATGGGGAAACGTAGACGCTGTCGTCTGCACCTTCGAATGGAGGGCGCTGTCGTGACGAGTGGAGGGAGGGAGGTACGAGGGAGCGATGCTGCCAGGTAGCCTGATTGCACAGCAGGGAGGACACTGGGGGTCCTGGGGTCCAGCCTCGGACGGGTCATCAGTTTGTCTTTCTTAGAGCAGTTCCTGTGGTGAAGAGACGCAGGCAGGCAACTAAACAATAACGATATTAAAATGTAACGAGAATATTCTGTAAAATCTATTTTTCTCTCCACATGGAAATCCGACACCTATTTGTGCTGAGAAGTCACCCAGCCCATCTTGGAAACTGGAGACTCTCTGCTGAGGGGGTGCTGCGTGTGACCGTGATTTCACACGTGTGCAGAAACATCTCTCACTGAACTGTCTTGAAGAAACAAGGCAGTTGCCCCGTGATTTGTTTTAACAGATGCCAGCATGAAAACAGATCGTCCGTGTGCCAGAGGGAAAGCATGCTTCGCTTCTCGGTGGCTCGCGGGCCCTCGTGGGGTGTTTGGTCGGCGTCCCGGCAGTGCTGGGCTCTCTGCCGGCTGCAGCGGCCGCTCTGACGGGGAGATCACCCTTCCCGAGGCTGGTCCTCTGCCCTCTCGCTCTCCCGTGCGAGCCTGGGTGTCCTCGCCCGCTCTAAGCTGTGTTCCCGTTCACGGGTAGATGAGCTGTGGCTTGGGCTTTGCGCTTAACTCCCTCTTGAGTTAAAGTCTCTGGTGCTGATGTTGCAGAATTGGTCGTCTTCGTGGAAGAGAGAGAGAGGATATGCAGTTGGAGGCCGAGGTCCGTGTGAAAATGCCTTCCAGTTTAATTTTCTACAGTGTCCTATTTTCGTTCCGTGTTTATTTGACTTTCTAAATTGGTTTTCTGCTATTTCTTCGGCTTGAGGGCGCATTTTCATTGGCTGGCTCTTGGCTCCAGCGGTGACGTCTGGGAGCTGTGACACCCTGCCCGTGCCCGTTTGGGTACAGAGAGCTTTCCTTTCTGTTTTTAGGTCGATCGTGCCCCCAAAATAGGCCTCGAGGCCTAAGTTGGCTTTTCAATTAAATATAATTTCGTTCTATTTTTGAGAACTTTTGGAGTGCTTCTAAAGATAAACTCTTGTCTTGCCTCGTAAAGAGTTTTTCCTCTTTCCTCCTGCAGAAAAACACTCTGTTCTTTTCATCTCCTACATGGAAAATGTGATGTTTGTTATGACCACATAAATCAGCTGCTTTTAAAATTTTTTTGATCTGCTAAGGTTTAGGCAGTAATACTGGAGCTTTTCTTTTCTATAATATTATTTCTTTTTTTATATAAATAAGAGAATCTTATATCATGTTTTTTTAACTCAGGAATAATACCTACTTAATAAAGCACAAATAGTACCATGCTGAAGAAAATATTTGAAAGTTCCTAAAAAAATCACTTATTTGATAATAATGTAGATAAACCTTTTAGAAATGCTCATCCTCTATTATGCCAGTTTTCCAAGATAGCAGTGAAGAGATTTGCTAAAACTTGAGCAGTGAAAAATGTCGCACTGTTAGTCTTTAACGTCGGTCGTGCTCTCCCAGACTTGACGTAAGGTGCCTTACCCTGCCCTGTAGTCAGACCAGGTCGTTAGGAATTTTCCTTGAAATGCAAATATAAATATCCATAGAAGGATCCTAACGAAAATCCTTAACTTGCAGACTGACTCCAGGCAGGTCCGGCCTTTAGCTGTTGGATACGTGGGCAAGAGCATTCAGAGGATTATCAGGTTGCAATTAAACATCGGAATTAATGATGTGCCTTTGAACTAAGCTTTAGGGCAGGTTGTTCACGTCCTGGGCGGTCGGAACAAGCCTGGCTGAGACGGGCTTTTATCACTCGTCTCCAGAGCTGTGACAGGCCCCCGGCAGAAGACCAGGACTGCAGACCAGGACGCCTCCCCGAGGCCACGGTCTGAGTGTTTGCCTTGGTAGCTCGAAACAGGCGAGTCTCATTTCAGACTCTGGTCTCCCTTTCAACCCCGCGAAACGAAACCTGACGGATTGCTTCCTCCCCTGCGTGAGTATCTACCAGGCGGGTCGTTGTCACAGGTTGTTGTCCGCCGTCCGCTGGTCAACAGGTCGCCCTGGCCCTGCGCACTGAGTCTGTTCGTGCACTGACAGGAATCCTGATTTCTCCCACTTTTTCCTCCCTCTCGCCCTCTCTCGTCTTTCATAGGTGAACTCCGGGGAGTCTGCCAGGTCAGGAAGGATGCACACCGAGCCCCGTACCACTCAGAGCTAATCAGCCCTGTAGTCGTGGGGCGTGGGGCCCAAATCCGACACGCTTGGCTGTTCCGAGCCAAATAACACGGCCGGCCGGTTGTTTCTGGAACTCGCTGTCTGGAAAAGGGCACTGGTTTCTGGAGAGTCATCTGAGTGAGGAAAGCCACCCATCAGCTTCAGCTGGCTGTGGCGGAGGAGGCGAGGAAGGAGCAGGCAGGCCCCGGGCAGTGACAGGACTGCGAGCTGCCTGGGGAAGGGCGTCGGCTGTTGGCCAGGAGGCTCCTGGCTGTGGCCTCGTCACCTCAGGGCCAAAATTTCTGCCTTTACCATGGTGATTGGTTTGCAGGGAGGGGACCCTGGTTAGGGAGGCTGGCTTGGAAACTGGGAGCCATTCAGACAGGAGATAAGTGGTGTGGTGGGCTATGTGAAAAACAGTATGGGTACCAACCGCTGTCACTGAGCCCGTACCGAGCTGTGTGCTTCACGTGGCGTTTTCTCGTCTAATCTTAGGAGGCAGGCTCAGTTATCCACGCTTTTCAGAAAAGGTGACTTAGGCTTGACTAGTAACTTGTCTGAAGTCACC
This sequence comes from Macroglossus sobrinus, assembly GCA_004027375.1. Taxonomy (NCBI): domain Eukaryota; kingdom Metazoa; phylum Chordata; class Mammalia; order Chiroptera; family Pteropodidae; genus Macroglossus; species Macroglossus sobrinus. Next base: position 110,255 of record PVKZ01003297.1, read on the forward strand.
TAACTGTGTGTGAGTGGTGACGCCAGAATTTGAATCTGCAGTGACAGGGGAGGTGGACGGAGCAGGTGCATGGAGCAGATATCCAGGCGGTAGAAATGGCCGCGTTGCTGGCCCGTTAGGCTGTCAGCCAACATGGTTCCTCCTTGCAGAGCTGCCTTCTCCCAGATCCTTCAGGTGTGCGTCAAGCGAGGAGCCGGGCCATCACACCATCACACACTGTTTCCATCTTCAAAGGAAATGGGTTCCCAAGGCAGATGTGGTCTTACTCCTCCCCGAGGCGTGTCTGCTTCCAGCTCCCAGCCAGACACGTTCTTGGTCCTGTCCTGCGGAGACAGATGGGCGGAGACGGCTAAAGCCTCGCTGCTTGCAGCCGGCGGGGGCGGGTGGCTCTGCAGATCACGGGCACCGTGCCCACGGCTCGGCCTCCGCCAGCGCGCGTGGCACTTGTCGCACACGCGTGTGTGCCTTTCTGGACGGCCGGGGATGCTGTGAGAGGCAGCAGGCGGCAGGGCCGTGAGGGAAGGGAGCACAGCAGTGAAGTGGCGGTGAGCGGCCACCTGGGCGCCCCACAGACACCGCATGTTCCGTAGGGGACACGGTCTCACGTGTTTTCAGGCTGTGCCTCCCGCTGATGGGGTTGTTTAATTGAAAAAAAAAAAAAAGGGAAAATATCAGGGTGCATTGCACATAATGGTAGACACCATTTTGTGAAGCATACAGTGTGTGTGTGAACAGTGCACGTGAATGTATACGCACGCACGTACGCTCACATACACACAGCGAGTCACGATAGGAAATAGAGTCCTTAACTGTGGATTGTGGTTTAAAGTGTTCGAAAGTCGCCTCGGCACATTGCCCTCCCTGAGCCTCAGTGTCCTCATAGTCGTTTGGAAACTTAGACGAGCTGGTAGTGAACGAAGCTGTTAGCAGGTGATGCGTGCGCATGGCACGGCAGCCGTCACTGGACCAGTGGGCAGCACGTTGCCCGGTAGTCGATCGCGAGGTAGTCGATGAAGTCTCAGTGAAGGGATGTGCAGAGACCGCGGGCCTGAAGTGAGCCGGTGGCTGCACTCAGACAGACTCTCCTGAGCATCTGAGTGACGGAGACACAGCGGTGCGCCGTGACGGGGCTGGAGAAACAGGCTGGGCCAGGCTTTGAAAAGACCCGTGTGCTGGGCTCGTCAGCTTGAACTCAGTCGAGTCAGTGACGAGCTCTTGGGCAGGCACCCGCTGGCGCATCCCTGGAGCGATGAGAAAGGACGGGATTCAGAGCGTAAAGGGAAGGCTCCGGCCTTGCATGTGAAGAAAGGATTTTTTCCTCTTGCAAAGGAGGAAAACCCCTACGGATGGGGTGTGGCCGTGGGAGTTGGTGGCTGAGAGGGCAGGACGTGGTGAGGGGTGACACTGCATTTTCCTGTGGCTCGTTGACATTTAGCATCGGGGCCCGGGGAGGCCTTCGAGAAAGGGGCACAGTGTTAAACTAACCTTCGGAAAGAGCTGACCACGTGAACGGGTGCCCCGGTGATGGCCGGGGTTCAGGCGAGCGCAGGAACTTCAGCGTCCCGGATACACGTCGTGGCGTCCACTGTGCTACTCAGACAGACTCGTGTGTCTGCTGGCTCTCGGAAGCTAAGCTGTCTGAGGGTCGTCGGGTCATCCCCCACCCCCCGCACCGTGGCCGTCCCCGCTCGGGTCCGACGTCGTCAAGGAGACGTGCTCTGCGCCCGCCTGAACCGGGCCCCGGCTTCCGTCTTCTCAGCCTCTGGCACGTGCCCGGCGCCTGGCCCAGGCTGTGCGATCCCAGGGTATCGTTCTCCCCTGCTGATAGGCTCGAGTTTCTACTCAACGCGGTTTTAGTTCTTCGAGGACGAGGCTCGCATCATTTTCTTTTTCCGAATGCTCTGCAGTGCTTAACCACAGTTCCACGAGGGCCAGAGTGAATGGGGGCGTGCGGGCAGGTCCGGGTAACACTGTCGTGGGTCGAATTACAGAATGACAGCTTAGGTCGGGACTCACGCAGTGGGTGCTGGGCGCGCGCACCACTGAGAAGGCAGGAGTGTTGCCTTCGTATAGAATCTTCACGGTGTCTTCCAGCCTTGAGAAGCACTTTTGCATGTGTGTTTCTTATCTTGCTCTCAAAATGGTCTTCTTACAAGCCGGGACAGGAGGTGCATTCACTCTTTCGGACGAGAAGGCCTGTGGGTCTGCACGGCCCCTCATTCCAGCAGCCGCTGTGTCTGTGTATTTTTTCTGGTACCTTTTCTCTGAGAATGTGGCTTTTGTTCTCTCTCTTTTTTTCCTAAAGGGAATCTGATTTTTCAGATCTTCATTTGGAACGTGCTTGTGACATATACACAGGTAATGAAGGACTCGAAAATAGTGCATCCACTTGTACTTTCGATGGATTTATGTTATGAATAAAGTATATAAGTCATATTTTCATGTGTATAAATCTTAGAGTCTCTAAGAATTTTTTTTGGTAAGTCCTTATATATAATGTAAATTGTAATGATCAAATCAGTGCTTTTTTCCTAAAGTTTGAATTTCCTATGTTAGCTGTTTACGTGAAGCATATAATTCTATGATATTTAGTAGTTCAGTGTACTTTTACACTATGTAGGAAATTTATTTTATAATTTCTAAATTTCTCTTATGATAAAATTTGGTCTTCAAAACTCACGCAGCTTATAACTAGGAAAATCGCACACCTTTTTTAAAAAGCAGCTTTACTCTCAGTCAAATAACTATGTCACCAAAAAGAGGTAGGAAATTTCTGGTCAAAATTTGATTTTGGGGAACATCTTAACATTTATTCAAAACAAAAGTTAAAACAAAACAAAGAATACTCCTAAATAAATATACATGGCAATTACCGACCCAAATTAGATTTTTCCTAGGGAAAAAGAAAAAGCTTAAGCCAGAATCCTGGAGAATTAGAGTTGGACGTAGCGTGTCTTCCCTCTCCCCGGTGAACGGGCGAGGGAACCGAGGCTGAACGGTAATGTCGGTCGCTGTTGCTCACAGCAAACCTCGAAGGCTGGGCCCACTCCTCAACCCCGAGCCCTCGCCATCGAGCTCACAACAAACCCCGAAGGCTGGGCCCTCTCCTCAGCCCCGAGCCCTCGCCGTCGACGGCGGGCTGCCTCTTTCTTCCTTTTTTTTAATGCAAAATAACAGTAATAGCTAATAATCTGTGGAAGCGTCCTGTGTGCCAGGCACTGCTGTACGTGTTGACAAGTGCTACCATTTACCGTGACCCCCAAAGGGGTGGGTACACCTGTCCCCGTTTTACAGCTGAGGAAACAAATAGACATCCAGAGTTTTTGTTTGTTTGTTTTAGGATGAAAAGTAAAAATGCTTCTTTTTAAGCTAACTTCTATCTTATAACTTTACACCAGTTTGTTTAGATTATGATGCTATTCAGTAAGCTTTTAAAAATACGGTTATATCCATAATGGCTGCCTTTCAGTGGGATCACTGCTGGCGTTTAATCGATCATATACCCTGCATCACTTTACCTACCTCCTAACTGGTTTTCTAACGTTTAGCCCTTGTGTCCTTCGATCCTTTCTACATGCTGCATGTTGCAGTAGAGTTGGCTTTCCAAAATGCAAGTCAGAGCGTATCGCTCTCCTGCCAAGATAGTCTGTGGCCCACACCAGTGTTCGTCAGACGGAAAGAGCAGATTTCCATGGGATCGCAGATACAGCGGCTTCAGTGAGCCTTACGGCTCTCTGTAATAGGAGCTGTGTCTGTGGGATGAACTACCTCACAGCTGAGACGTAGAGTCACCAACAGAACAATGGGCAAATCGTATCAATAGTTCTAGAAAATGTAAAAACACAGCTATTAAATAAAACTTCAGTCTCACTCATAATAAGGGAAATGCAGAATGAAACATAAATTATAAAATATCTCTGAACAGATACATAACGAAACCACTTGCCTTTGGCGAGGGGGGACTCTTGTGGGACATGGGGTGATACAGTTTTAACCTCTTGGAATTTGTACGCACATACGTGAGCACAGGAGTACACAGATCTACATGTTCAAATAAAAATAAATGTAGGAGTAAAAACGAGCTTGTTCATTCTAGCTGGAAAGTGCATCTGAAGGTGTGGGGTATTCAGGCAGCTTATAAACCAGAAATTGTCGTCAGAATCTCTTCTGTAACTCGCACTGCAGACACGTGCCGTCTCAGTTGACCTTATAGCAACCTCACCCTCATTGTAAGATGAAGAAACGAGGCTTAGATAAATTAAATTATGATTTGCCTAAGGTTACCCAGCTAATTGGATCCATATACACTGCAATATATTTACATATCTGTTTCTCCTACTAGATTCTGAACGAGTGATACAAACAGGACTGTAATCTAGGCCTTCCAGTCTCGGTTGGCAGCTATTAGATAACTATAGCTCAGAAAAGAGGGAAATCCTGCCACCTTCACTGTCTCGGGGAATATCTGGAAAGGGGTGTATCTAACTGAAAACATAGAACAAGATTTCAGGAAGGGCTTGTAAGTGATGCCATTGCAAAAGCATGCAGAGAAAAAAAAAAAAATGAGCTTTCTTTCCAATGTCCATTTCTGCGGAAGGGGCTAGATTCCATACCCCATGTCACCTTGTCCCGGACATGTGGAATTGGATCCTGTGACACATTCCTTTTGAGTTAGCTTTGAGCATTCCACATCTTCTGGAGCCTTTTCACACACTCGACTTTCTGCAGAATGCCGGTGATCAGTGAGCCTGCTCCAGTGCAGCACGGCGTGTGTGTTTTAAGGACTGATACATAGAAATAAAGAATAAGTTAGTTGCCCAAGCAAGAATCTTAAGGCTCATTTGAACAAACCTTAAGCGTGGAGTAAGTGTCCCAGAGGCAGCGATAACCTAAGAACATACTATGTCATCAGAGGTTCCAAAGCCTTCGGCGTGGACACTTTCATGGTCGAAGTGAAATTTCACGCTAATTAAAGGATCTGTGTTTTCCTTAGCTAATGAAGAAGAAAGCAATCATCCTCTGAAAGAAAGACCCCCACGATCTTCATGAAATTGAAACATGTTTTTTTATTAAACAGGACTCTATATAAAACCCTTGAGAATTTGATAGTAAAGCTTAGATAAATATTTCATGTAACATCTTAAGATGCAATCATTTATAGTAATTTTGGTGCTCTGATTTCTGTTTGTTTTCAGATTTGAAAAAGCAAACATTTTCTGGGCTGATTTATATCTGGAAACTGCCAATTGAGCCCAATTTCATAAGGCTTATCTTTATAAATAAATGAAATAGGATAATAAGGAACAGCTCTGTGTACTATCATTTTATGTCTGTCTCAGTAGACAGAAACAGTGTTTGAAGACCTTTTTTTTTTTCTTTTCTTTCCGAGACGTAAACCACAGCCTTTGTGAATGCCCTGTGCCCTTTAACCCCCTGAGTTTAAGCTGACCTGGTCCAGGCACCTTCTCGCCCTCCCGCTGCCTCAGTGGGCTCCCTCTGGAAGCCTTTGCTCTCGGCTCTCCTCCGGAGCAGGCAGAATCGTGCGGCTCCCGGCACCCTTAGCACACCGGAGCCCTCACCTGACACGGGAACTCTCCCCAGCCAAACTCCTGGGCCCTTGGAGCTGTTTTTCAGACTGCCCTTTGTTAGTTTAGTGTGCCAGCTCGATGGTGTTAGCTTTTCCTAGGTACTTGTCTTGCTTTGGTGTACACTTTAAATGAGGATTTCATAGCTGATTCTGCCCACTTCCTTATGTTTTTCTGTATCAAAGTCGTTTCCGATGCCACGTGCCCAACTCTCTGCTGGGCACTGAGGATGCAACCGTGAGCCCAGGTAGGACCTTTGCCGTCGTGAGACTTAGGGGCTTAGAGATGATACGTGAGCCGAACATAAATCAGGATGACGACAGGTTACAAAGAGTGCCGGGAAGGAGAATGGGTGAGAAACAGCGGGAGGCGGTGCCGCTGTGGGCTGCGGGCTGCGGGCGGCGGGAGGGGGCGGACCGGGCGGGGGCCAGCAGGGGCAGCGAGTGGACGGGCGTGTAGTAGGAAGGGGCAGCAGAGGGGTCGGCGCTTGGCTGAGGGAGTGAGTTTGGGGTTATCTCCCAGGAGCTCTCAGGCCAGTGGACGTGCAGGGTAGTGAGGAGCAGGAACAAACACATAGGAATTGGGTCAAAGTGAGAAGGACAGCGCCACACCGCAGATGACCTCAGACGTCATGTGGTCAGGTGTCAGGTGGTGGCATTTTATTCCCAGGATGAGCGGGAAGCCTGGAAGGGTTTGCTGCAAAGGAAAGCTATGTTCTCATTTCTTTCTGAATTTCTTAAAGATAATTCTGGCAACTCTGTGAAAAGTCAACCAAAGGGAACAGAATGGCAGGTGAGGCAGGGAGAGAGATGAGTGAGACGACGCGGTGTGTGTGCGGGAAGGGAAGATGGTAGCCGGGGCTTGTGGAGACACGGGCCAGAGTCGGAGGCGACGGCGTGTTCTGACGGGCTGATCGCACACATAGGAAGTGAGGGGTCACGGGGGTCAGGTGCTTCCGACGTGAGCGTTCGGGGGAGTGGTGGCGTCACTGGCGGAGACGGGCAGGCAGCGGGCGGAACAGGGTTACGAGAGGAGGTCGCGGTCTGTTTTGGAATAGTAGGATGCACGCACACCCGCCATCGGTCACCCTTTCCCCGTAATGGGGGGGACGAATCCAGGACGCGCAGGTTGGCAGCAGTGTGGAGGGCTCAAGGGGAACCATTATTGTTCTAAGAGTCAGAGAGGGGAGAGCAGGTATGTGGAGGAGAGACCTGGGGTTGGCCCGGGCTTGAGAGAGGGCTGGGATGTTTGAGTGACAGAGACGTGCTCCCCAGACCTCAGGAAGTGAGCAGAGCACGCTCTGGAGGGCTTGTGGCAAGGGGCTTCTAGCCCTTACTGTTGCTTTCCGCGGGGACCTCGTCTCTAAGGCTACTTACCTTTTCTCCCTCTTCTTTTTTCCCTAGTTCAAGTCCACGACCCACTGGATTCCCAGGAGCCCTCTAATTAAAGTTCAGGGTTGGGCCCTGGTAGCCCTGGGGGCTCTCTGAACCCTGCCCACTGGGTCTGGCACGTCCGTAGGCGCTTCCCTGGGGCATCTCACAGCCCAGCCTTCTCCCCGCCCACCTTCCACACACTTCCGTGTCCATTTGTGTCACCTGCATTTATATGTTTCCGTTTATTTCTCACTTAGGTTTTATGACAGGCACACAAAGAAACCCTCAGATGTCTCAATATGGACCTCAGCAGACAGGACCATCCATGTCGCCTCATCCTTCTCCCGGAGGCCAGATGCATTCTGGAATCAGTAGCTTTCAGCAGAGTAACTCAAGTGGGACTTACGGTCCACAGATGAGCCAGTATGGACCACAAGGTAAAAGAAAAAAAAAAGCAGTATTTTCCGAAATGCATTGCAATAGGTTGTAGAAATTTAATGTGATAGTCATTTAAGATGTTAGTATTGTAAACACCTTTTAAGATCCCGTTATTTGTTACCTGACAGATTGTGACATAAATGCAAACCCACAGTCCTTTGGTTGCCCACAACAATGATGAGCATTATTATAGCAGGTGTTCGTTAGCTGTTCACGGATCAGACACTGTGGCTGGCGAGTGCCCTTCATATGTGTGTTGCTGATAAAGAAGCAACATTCTTGTTTCTATGATACAGTTCTAGACGCTTCTTGAGGAAAAGACACAAGCCTTGGCCTCAAAAGGTTTCTCATTTAAAACTTGAATTTTGCTGTGTCGAATTCTGATTTTTGCCCCCCCTCCTTAATTATCTTTACAATAACGTGTTAACTATTCAGAAGGGCGTCACCGTGTTAAGCCTTCTGCCCGTTTGTCTGCAGAGCACTGAATCAGGTAAATAGTAGTTCTGACTTTCCCAGGCAGGCCTTCCCAATCTTACTCTTAGAAGACCAGGCGAAGCCTGAAATGCACACATCTTTCAAAGAGGAAAATGAGGCAGGAATAGAAAAATAAGTGGAACTGTGCCCAGAACGCACTGTCTACATTCCAGAAGACGATGTACGTTGTTATGTATGTGGAGAACCCTTTTATCAAGGTTTTTAACCTGATACATACAGATTTTTTTTTTCTTGTAAGTCACTTTTGGCAACAAAGCTTTTGCATTTAGCACCTTCTTTATGTTTTGTTTCTTTAAATTAGACATTAATGGATAATTTAGAGAGAATGAGATAACCTGGCACGATTCCCAGAGTTTCCTCACTTCTGAAAATACCCAGGAATTTTCCAAGTGAAAATGATGCCTTCCCGCCAGGAGAGTATAATAAAACGTTCGCACCTCCCCGGGGGCCGGGGCTGCCGTGCTGCGGCCTGGTTTCTTCCTAGAGGCCTCCGCCTGGGTTCGACACACGCGCCCCGTCGGGGTGCGGGATGCCTCGGGCACCCCCGAGCGCTGCCGGCCCAGGCCGCTTCCCTGGCGCCTCCCGGAGGCCTCGCCCGCTGTTCCGTGGCGCTCCACAGTGTGCAGCTGAGCCTTCTCGTTTTCTAGAGATCTCTTTCCGAAAGGATGTCTGGCGTGGAGCACCCCTTCCTCGCCTCACGCGGCTTTGTTGCGTTATATCCCAACGACTTCTCTCGGTAGGAAAACCATCAGAAAAACCCAAAACGTAAGACTTCGTGCAGGGCCCCTTCCTGCCCCTTCGGGCCTGGACTCAGAATGGGCATGGATGTTGTGTTTTTTGCCTGATTCCCTTAGCACCGTGTCATGAATGGTTTTCCATGTTATTAATCCCAGGGAGCCCTAGGAATTTAAGTCCCAGTGGTCAGTAACAGTGCGCCCCGTTCCCCGACAGCCCCAGGTAGTTGTGACATGTGGCAGTTTGTCGCTGAGCTAAGGCAAGATGGGGAGTCACTCAGCTATGAGAGTGAGCCTGCCGTGGGCGGCACCAAAGATGGATTTCTTTGGCTGCCATGAAAAGAAAACCTAGTGAAATTTGGGAGGCAGTGTGTAAGTCGTGGCAGGCACAGAAAGCATGGGCTTTGGCCCAGAATGAGACTGAGAACTGGGGTAGACGAAGGTCTCGGGCTTACCCGTGAAAACTCGTAGAGCTTCATGGGATGCTCAGAGTTGGTCTCTACTCAGACAGCTCACCCTCGCCACCTCATTCCCACAGTACTCGTAGTAAGGGAAGGAGGACCTTGGACTCTGAGTCTTCTGTGAACAGCTAAGCAAGTGCTTACAGTACAGGAGTTAATAACAGGGGAGGTACCCTCTGTCGAATGGATTTCTTTTTGGAATAAAACTCTCAGTTTTCCAGAATTGCTGAACATTAAGATTCTTAGTTTGAGAGCCTGTGGGAGTCCTCATCCAGACGGCGCTGTCCTCGGATAGTTGCTTACTCTTTGGAAATTACTTTTCCTCTAGAAAAATGAGAAAATAAGAGTGTTACCTTGGAATTTGCTTCTAATGCTGTTGTCTTGGGTGTGAATTCTTCTCCAGCTCTGGATCCGCTGATACAGCCCAGTGGATCCACTGCATAACATTTTGGTGGTAGTGTTAAGGTTTTTGTTTTGAGGTTTTTCTAAAGCATCAATGCTGAGTTCAGGTTCATATTAGAAAAAAAAATTTTTAAATAAGGATCATAATTTCCATGCTTGGCGCTTTCTAACATTGAAAGAAAATATCTGCATATCTGTGCTGTGACCCTTCCTCCTTCCAGCACATTCCACGGTGAGAGATACACCTCCCTGGGTCTGCCAACTGGTTCCTGGTGCTGCGTGCTTAAAATCGGTGTCCTGGTACGCTCTGAGTTCAGATCAGACTTGCTGACCTTTCTGCCTTATATTGTCCTCTCTCCAGCAAATACTGCATGACAGGAAATTAAGCCTGTCACATGCATTGTTCGATTTAGTAAATATTCTTGCCATTTGCATGTCTCTCTTAGTTGATCCTTTTAAACAAGGACCCAAACAAAGTATTTTTTTTTCCTTTCCTCCTGTTAACTACTCAAATCATTAGTAAGATATTCAGCTTGCATCTTTGCGATCAACGTTTTAATGTCTCTGCAGTGACCCCCAGAGGTCATCAGCCTCATCTTCCGTTTCTGTTACTCACTAGATGACTCTCTTCTGGGTTGGTTTTGTTTTTTAAGAGCTCTCTGGGGGAAATACTTTACAGTCTCTTCTTACTAACCATTTTATTGTCGGGAGCAGCTTCTCCGCGATGGTGATTAGTAACCACAATCATTTATTAAACACTGCTGTGTCCTGTGTCCTGTGTCCTGTTCTGAGACTTGTCTCATACTTTACCTCCTCCATTCGTTACAGCATGCTTTATGCTGGTGCTATTGTTACTCCACCTGACAGGGGAAGAAACTGAGGCACACAGCAGGTAGACGACTTCTCCAGGTGCACACTGGTCGTGCCAGCATTCACGTTCAGGCAGGCCCACCTGTTTTCTTAACGAACGGGCGGCCCGCGGCCTGATCCCCACCGTGCACACGAGAAGGTTAAGTCCTTTCCCCCACAGCCCCACAGCTAGTAAGGGGCAGAGCCAGGGTGCAGACCGAGGGGGCTGTCACAGTCGCCGGTGTGCTGCCCTCGTGCATCAGGTGGTCTCGTCCTCACTGGTTCGTCCGTTCCGTGAGCCACTAGGGGAACAAGGCAGACTGCTCGCCTTCAAGAGGCAAGGAGCGTGTTGGAAATAAGTCAACAATACTAGAGATTAAGGGAAAACATTGCCAGGAAGTTGAGAAGGGGAAATTTTTAGAAATGCATGCATATTAATACTGTAAAATATGAATGATTAAATATACACATGGAATGGAGCTAATCTAAATGTGTAAAAATGTCTAATTGCGGTATATTTTATGAAGTGGTCGTTTTTCTCTACCTTCAAGCAAGCACATTTAATAACTCCCCTTACACAGTATTTGCAAGTAGAAGGCCACGGGGACTTGCTTTAATAAATAGAAAAGGAATTATGGAATTGCCATGTTAATTATTAACAAGGAATTTGGGAAGATGAGCGCTGAAGTCAGCTTCATCTTGGTAGCCTGTATGTCTCTCCAGGAGAAACACCACCTCACCCGTTCCCGTGTGCGCTAGAGCTGTGTGTCACGCTGACTGGCCGCTGGTATCGTTTGCACGTGTCACTGATTGTAAACAGTGACGGTCTAGCCTCAGTTTTGCTGTGAATAACTAGTATTACCTTGGGCAACTAATCGTAAATCCCAGTCTAGATCCGCAGCTGTCACTCACAGGTGTGATGGCGTCTGGGCCACCACAAGCAGCCGCACAGTTTATATGCCAAAGCAGTCTCAAGTTTATGCCTTAGTTTGTATAATGTGTACCTTAGGAAGCAGGGAGCTTATAAGGAGATGAGTCCGATGAGCCTTTTATTTCTAAATTACCTGGTAAAAGGTGTTTTTCAGACACGGTAAAGTTTGTTTTCTCTAAAATAAATGAGGTGCCATCTGAACTCTTCTTCCTCCCGTCCTTAAAATGTTTCTCATCAATTCAGCACCGGCAAACTTTAAATGGCACCTAGTTGAAATAAAGGCAGCCTCAAAATAGTGAATTTCACATGCATAATCTTAAAAGGTTCAGTTCAAGAGGAAGAGTGTGTAAATGTCACTAGTTGGTGGCGCGCTGGCTGCAGGAGAGGCCCCTCGGCCCGTGGCGGCCTTGGGGTCACCGCGACCCAGAACTGCAGTCTCACCTCCTGCGAGTCCAGAACCCAGGTCCTGTTGTCGGTTCAGCTGGACGCGGCCTCTGCTGCAGACGCGTGGTGTGACAGGCTCCAGCCCGTTGCCCGCCTGTGGCGGTGCCGTCCGCCGGCCGGGACCCCGCCCTGGCTCCCCCAGGCCCAGAGCAGGGCCCTCCCTTCAGCCGCCTCATTTTATTTCATTCTTGAAATGGGTCGTAATCCATTTGATGTGCTCACAGCTTCCTGTTCCCTTAACCTTACCTTATGGCTGAATTGACAGTGCTAGGCAAATATATTAATTCCACATTCTATACTGCGTCGTTGTTAAAGAAATCTTCTGAGTCTCTGTCCTGCTCACAGGACAAAAAAAAAATGGAAGTCGATCATTTTCTAGCAAAAAAGTAGCCAAAGCAGTGTTCTGAGACCGCTCGGCCATCCTGACACACAGTAATGCAGTGTTCTTTTCATGTTCCAATTTAGCCTTCAAGTTATAAGAGTCAAGCATGCGTTTTTCTTAACTGACTGATAATCGTGATTTTTATCAAAGCCTGGGAATCAGGGAAGAAATAAGAAAAATTTAACGTACATGTCAACTTAAAGAAAGGACAAAGTAAAAGCATAAAGCCACTCTAATTTTGACTAGGAGGGAGGTAATTATTTTAAATAACTAATATTGCCAGCGAAAGCCCACAGCACGCAGGAGTGCCAGCGTTCGCCGCCCCCGCCGAGTGAACAGGCACGTGGTGGCGGCATCGTCCTCCGATGGACTTTTAACTCTGCTGCCAGTCTTGGTCGTGACAATCCCGGACCACAGCGCAGCAACACGGGAGGGGGGCGTGCAGGTTTACGCAGCGTTCTAGCAGCGTGCCTTCTCCTGGGCTCATAGCTCTGCCGTTTTCTCACACGTTGGTTTGAAAAGAAAGGGCCTGTGGCATCACAGTCTGCGAAGTGCGAGGCTGGCACCGGGTGTCCTTTCCCGAAGGGCTCCTTCCCCTGCAGATGGGCCCTTGGTGTCCAGCGAAGCAGATCAGAGCTCTCCCTCCAGGGGGCGCCATTCCCGTGCCGGCTCTGTGGGCCCGCGCGGGGCGCCCCAACTCTCTGAGCCCAGGGAGGGAGGACACAGGCGCTGCCGCCACGTGTGACAGCGGTGGCTCTGAGGTGCCTTCGTTTCTTGCCGTGGATATTATGCCGTTTTATGCTAACTTCGGCTATTGATGAGTAAATACCTTCTTGCATTTTTTATGTCAGTGCTTTTTCTTGTACTTAACTCTATTTTAAGGAAAAAAAATGTGAATATCTGTGCATCATGATAGTAGAATTTAGCGTATGACCAGCGTATAGTAAAAAGGTGCTTTCACTGATAAGGAAGTTATCCTGTTGTCACTGTTGGACCAGTGAGTATCTGCTCCTTCACAGGTTGTGTCCCTTCACTGTCCCTGTCCAGCACTGGCTGCTGTTAGTGTCCTCCTTTCCCACGGCAGCCCCGTGACACAGATCATCTAGTATCTTACCCTGTGTCTGGGTGAGGAGACTGACCTTTGGAGTGACAAGTAGCTTTCTGAAGGTCACGCGCGCAGCAGACAGTTAGATCCCTGCTCCCTCTTCCTCGCCCACTGCCCCGAAGAGGGGTACCAGCATCTGACCGGACACAGCCGCCCCCTGGGCCTGTGCACGATGTCCGCCTGCGTGAGGGCGCTTTCCCCGAACCCGCTCCTGCCAGGGAGGGGCCGCCAGCGTGCACCCACGGCCCGCTTCACAGTGGCCTACTGTCCCCTCCAGGGACGCCTTCCCTCCCCGCGCTGTGTGAGTTCTCCCTGCTGTGTCTTCTTCTTAGCACTTGGCACCACGTGACGGTGCCCAGCTGAAGCCACCAGAGTGTGAGCTCTTCGCCTTCGTTCGCTGCCGAGCCCCCAGCCTCTAGCACATACCTGGCACGTCAGAGGCCCTTTAAGACCCGTTCCTTAGATGAGTGAAGACAGGTGCGTTCCGGGGACACTGGCACGCCCTTGACCCTGCCTCGGTGCCTGACGGGGCTGGGTCGGCCGCTCAGTGCTTAAGAATTATCTTTGGGAAGTGAAACCAAGGTTCACTTCCGTCTGTTTCTGTCTGTCTGTGCCTCTATTCTGCACTGAGCTTGACTATATAAGTAACTTTTGTAAAGGAGTAATCTTTTGTAACTTTTGGTAGAAAAAAACTACCAAAAGTGAAATGCTGAAGTTAATACTGTAGGATAATGGGGGCCTTTCCCCCTCCTTCATGAGCTTTGTGTGCTATTATTATTTTACATTTGGAAGATTTTTTGAAATGCATGTTGACCTAAGAAAAATACGGTGCTTTATATATCAGTTCAAAAACGAACTCTGTTTCCACAAACTGTAGGATTTAATGCCTTTATACATGGGGTAGATCAGCTTTCACTTTGAACCTGTATTCGAGGTCTTCTTAACTACTCAGTCGTCCCCCTCGCCCCCCCCCCAAAAAACAAACAAACAAACAAAAAACCCAACGACTAAAGGAGCAGCAGTGTGTGATCAGCCTGGATAGAGGAGTAGAGTTGAAAGAAGGTTTTGGAAATATAACTTCTGTTTCACACACAAAGGATCCCACTTAAATATGGTAGCCTGCAAATAAGCATGTGAGAAATGCTTGAAACCATTCGTCACTAGGGACGTGAAAATTAAAACCATCGCAATAGCCACTGCACCCCGAATGGAATGGCTCGTATTCATTTTTAATTGGCAGTATCAGGGTCGTAGAACCGTTAGAAGTCTCAGACATTTTTTGGTGGCGTTTTTTATAAACTGAAACAGGTACTTGCCATACAACCCAGCATTCTCATTCCTGGTTTTTTCGTTTTGTATTGTTTTTTTGTGTGTGTGTTGTTTGTTTCAAGAGACATGAAACACGTCCACGCAAAGGCCTGTGTACACGTGTTAGCAGCTTCATTCATCATGGCCTCAAACTGGAAACAACCCAAGTGTCTACAGAGCAGGGACATTAGTCTTCAACAAATGGGGACATACTACTGATGTGCAACAGTATGGGCATGTTTCAAAAGCATGGTGATGGGTGAACAGGGCCAGACACGGAAGGCTACATACAAATGGGCCACTCTGTTTCTATGACAGTGTAGAGGAGGCTGGAACCGTAGGAACGGAAATCAGATGGCGGTTGCCGGGGTGAGAATGAGATTGACCACAGAATGGCAACTTTTTGTCACGATAGCAACATCCCATGTCTTGACTGTGCTGGTGGTTACAGGACTGTCTATGGTTGTTACTGTGTGTGATTCTACCTCAATAGACCTGACTTAAAATCATGTTATGTAGTAGACAGCTATAAAAAGTGCTGAACATCTTTGGCTAAGCAAGATAAATGCATATTTAGCTCAAATTCACAAATATATTTATCGTGGTATGCAGCTAATTATCCATTTATTTTTTTCCCCACCCAGATTAAAGTGTCTACTCTATGATTTGTGTACCATTTTTACCCTCCGCAGCATAGGGGAATAATACAGAATCTTTCATGTTTATAAGTAATTGTTGAATGATTGAAACTGAGAAGCAAAATCTCCTCTGTGAGTAGAAACGTTTAATAGTTCCATAAAGGCAGTAATCTTGGGCTATTTATCGGCACCTAGCGAATTTAAATATTCTAGATTCAGATGTAGAATTATTTGCGATCCTTCTTATTACAGTGATGGTGACTTGAATAGTCTAGCTCCTGCTTCCTCTATCTATCTGGTGCTTGAATCTAACTCCTGGTGGGCTGAAATCTGAATTCATTTGGTGACCAATTTTCCAAAGCCTGGTGTGCCAAGATGAACCCACTTGAAAACTGTGGGCTCTTGGACTTGGCTGCAAGACCCGTCCAGCTGAGGTGGGCTGGCCCGGCACCTGCTGCCTTCATTGTGCTTAATGCTGGATCCATCTGTTTCCTGTCGAAGCGAGTGCCAACAAATTACTAATCTATTAGAGAAACATGGAACTAAGCTTGCACTCCTCATTCCTAGCTTTTCCTCGCGTGTTTTGCTTGGCTTACACACTCGGTTTTTGTTTGTTTGGGGGAGAAAGACGCGTCATCGAGTCGACAGAGAGGGGGAGCATGTATCATGTTTCACCCCTACACATTTTTAAAAGGTTACGGAGAAAAAGATCATATTAATGATTATTGATGTTATTATGATGGTGGTTGATGATGGTGGTGATAGCAGCTGTCGTTTATCAGGTAATCATGTTTCTCGCTGTACTCGTCACTTGCTGCCTGTTCCCCATCATCATCATTACTTGACAGATGGCAAAACTGATGTTCCGAGAGGTTAAAGAACCGGCCCACGGTCGTGCCGCTGGGAGGTGTCGGAACCAGTACTCAAGCCCAGATTCTGGAGCCTGCGCTTTGTTCAGTGCTGCCACTTAAGCCACTGAAAGCCTTTCGGACCGTTTTTATCTGGGCATGTGCGTTTAATGAGGAAAGCCTTTCCATTGAGTTCCAAGGAGCAGAAAAGGGGACTTCGTATTTCTTTTACCAAATAGAGGCCTCTATAATTAAGACGCATTCCCATGGCCTTTGCTTCTTTGAGTGCCAGTTCGTGGATCAGCCCAGCTGATTGAGGAAAAGTAGATTGGGAGCCCCATACTCAATGAGCTGTTCACAGTGCAAGTGCGTGCGTGTGTACATGGGTGTGCATGGTGTTGGTGCCCTGGCTCGTACTCCGCCCGATCACAGTGCGTGCACGCTTCCTGCTGTAGGACGAAGGCAGCTGCCGGATAGAGCAAAGCTGATGATAACACAGCTCCTCTCTCTCTCGTACGCAGTGTGAGCAGTGCCCGGACAGAGTCCAGCAAACTCAGGCACCGCCTCTAATGAAACCGCACTGTGGGCCCAGCCTGCAATAGCTGTGTCCCCCAATGCTTGTTTTCTCAGACGAGATTCAAGTGCCATTTCGTTTCCTTCGAAAGCACAGGACATATGTTTCCATTGCATAAAGTTCCTCAACCAAATGAGTCACCAGTCGAGTACGGGGGTGGCGGAGGGTGGAAACGAGCAGCAGAGAATGGCATGAATGTGTGAGATTTCATTTCATTTACGTTCAAACTGCGAATGAGTGTGTGTTTTTTAGTAAAAGCGAGAGCCAGACAGGAGCCGTGGGTTTCACTGCTGTCATCGGGCCGTCTGGACGTGAGGGCTTGTGAGGGCAGGCGGGCGAGGAGGGGTCTTCCTGCTCCCCACGGAGGGGGGTGCTGCTGGCGGGAGCGCCGAGGACGCGGGGGAGGGGCCGGACACGGCGTCCCTCCCGGCAGGGGCGAGCGTAAGGCGCCCTTTCCGCCCCCACAGTGGGACAGGAGGACGGACAGGGACCTCACGTGTGGTCTCGTGGGACGGAGATTCAGAAGCAACTCAGTAACATCTTATAAAGAATGTTGAAATTGATAAACTTGAAACAGTATCAGTTTGATTTTCTAAAAAGCAGCCTGAACTCGAGCAGCTGGCCGTGGAAGGCCGGCTCACACACGCGACGTGACACGGCGGCTCCCGAGCCCATCGGCGTCACACGCGACGTGACACGGCGGCTCCCGAGCCCATCGGCGTCGTGGCGCTCCCGTTCCTGCCCTCCCTTGTCCCTTTGGCATCCCCCCTCCCCCTCCCCACCCCGCCATTGTCCAGTCCCTGCACTGCCGGGGCCTCACTCTGTCATCCCGCTGCTGGCTGTCGCAGGTCCCTCTCTGTCCAGGTGCAGCACTTCGTCAGCTCGTCCCGAGACGGGCCTGTCGCAGGGGTCAGCAGGCCATGGCCCACACTGGCCACCACCCATGGTTGCAAATGAAGTTACGGGAACCACCTGTGTGTGCGTGGCCTCTGGCAGCGTTGGCGGCCGTTTATTTGTCACAGCCTGCCTGGCCCACAAAGCCTGGCCAGCCCTTTCCAGAAAGTGTGCAACGAAGAACTCACCTCCCGGACAAGCGAGTAAGAAAGTGCGAGGGATGCATCTGACAAGTGTTCGATGCGGTCCGTGCTGAAGAGTGTGGGACTTCGTACGTTTGTGGCGGGTACAGCTTCATACATGTGGACCGAGGGAAACCTGGTTTCACGGTTACGAGACTAAATAAATGTGTTTTGTCCCTAAGCATTTGAGAAGGCCGCACGGTAGCTGCGTGCTCAGACTCTGAACTGCGCTCACCGACTGCTGGGGTGCGAGCCGTGGCTCCTCCACTCTTGGCCACGTGACCTTGGGACAAGCCGTTGAGCATCGTGTGCCTCGGGTCCTCATCTCGAAAATGAGGACGGCAATGATAGGGACTTCTCGGGCTTGATGTGAGGATACAGTCAGTTGATACAAAGAACTTAAAACTGAGCTCAGCACACAGCACAGATCAAGTATCTGCTTTCACCGTTGTTGCTAATCAAATCCATTTTCTGCTGGAAACCTGGAGAAGCTCGTGCCCAACCTGGACCCCAAGACCGGAGGCCTGGGGCTCAGGGCCCCGCTGGGGCGGGCCGCTGCCCCATGCCCACCTCCCAGACACGGGGGGGGGGGGATGCTTCGTCTGCTCTCACCCCTGCTCTGCCTTACTCACCACCGTTTGGCTGTAACACTCCTGCCATCTTTACGTCCGTGTTGAGGATATTTTACGTGTGTTGTACCACTGAACCCCAGCAACTCTCCAGGGGGACAGTATTAGAGGGGATCTCCAAAGAGAAGAAAATGAAACAGGTTCAAACGACCTGCCCGGCATCGCAGCGTCAGTCAGCGTGGAGCCCTCACTGTGCTCCAGGTCCCAGCGCCGGCCGCTCGGACGCCTGAGGTCACAGCCCAGAGGGGGCTTCATTCAGGGGACTTCGCCGCCTCCCCTACCGTGCAGGGGGGCCGCCCCTGCACCCCCACCCGGCAGCCTCACTCTCAGTTCTCCTGCTTTTCGCAGTGCATTATTTTTTCATTCTGCTTTTGTGTTTTTCCTTGCCCTGCTACTCTACCTCGTGTACACACCGCACATGCACACGCACGTGCACACACACACACACACACACACACACACACCTACCTAGACTGAGCTTCGTAGCTGCAGCACTTGGATTGCATTGAACTCTGTGTCCCCTGTGTCCAGTTATGGATGAGGAGATTCTTCTAGAAAGTAGTAAGGCCTACTTGAGATACACTACTCCATATTCTGTTAACACTTTTCTTTCTACATTTCTTGCAACGGTCATTTATTAGAAGGCAGCACATTTTATTGGTTAATTGCTCAAGCTCCAGACTCAGGCTGCTTGAGCTTGAATCTTACCCTCCCGGCTGCTGATGTCCTTCATTTGTTCATTTGTAAGTGGAATCGGGTTGCGTCCGTGTTTCATGTTGTTGATGGAGAAATGAAGGAAGCCGTCGATGCAAAGCACTTAGCCCAGCGTCTCGTTCACAATACGATGGAGCGGTTATGATTATTATTGGAGCGGCATTAGGTCTGCCTTTCGTTTACTTGGCTTTCATTTACGTGCGCGCTCAGCCGACGTAAAAGATGCAGAAGGAGAGAGAGAGGACTCCGTCGCCATCGTCCCGGCCCCGCGGCCGCCGCCCTGCTCCGTGGGAGTGTGGCCGGAGCGAGCAGGGAGGGCGGCTCAGCCTCGGGGCCCGCCCGCTTCTCCCCTGCCTCCGGCTCGCCGTGTCGCGCGTCACGCTGATGCCTGAACCTGGATTCTGTGAGACACGGCCTCGCGCAGCACGAAGCAGCCCCTTTATCTGCTGCTCGAGCCAAAGAGTAGAACGTGTCCCCGGCACCGGGGGACAGCCGCCGCCACGCCGGCCTGGTGCTCCCCACGCCACCGCCTGCGGGCGTGGCAGGGCGGCCTGGACCGCGCGGGGAGTGGCCCTGCTTGTCGTCCTCCTGCACGCGCTGTCGTCACGGCCCCGCGTGGTGGCGACCTCGTAGCGTGATCTCAGTGGCGCTCTCCCGAGGACCAGGGGTTAAAGCATCGTTTGGTCGGAATTGGAACGAGGTGTCGGGCGTGGGGAGGCAGCGCCCGGGGCCAGCGTTAGCGACGAGCCCGGTTTCCCCTCCAAGCCGCGCCGTCGTGAGTGGCTCTGCCTTTGGAGGGGGCGTGCAGAGGGAGCACATCAGGGACTGCCAGCCTCGCCCGTGCCGGCGAGCGGGTTAGCGTAACGGCTGACAACTGTCGGCCGCGTTGCTGGACCAAAAGTGTCTCCAGCGGATGTTTCTACAAGCCCAGATATTAAGTAAACGGCTTTAATTTGTGTTTGCTTTTTGTTTAGGTAACTACTCCAGACCCCCAACGTATAGCGGGGTGCCCAGTGCAAGCTACAGCGGCCCAGGGCCCGGCATGGGCCTCAATGCCAACAACCAGATGCATGGACAGGGGCCAGGCCAGCCGTGCGGCGCCATGCCCCTGGGACGATTGCCATCCGCCGGGATGCAGAGCAGACCGTTTCCTGGAAACATGAGCAGCATGACCCCCGGTTCTCCCGGCATGTCTCAGCAGGGGGCGCCGGGAATGGGGCCGCCGATGCCGACCGTGAACCGTAAGGCACAGGAGGCAGCTGCCGCAGTGATGCAGGCCGCTGCAAACTCAGCACAGAGCAGGTATGCCGGCGGGGCGGGCGGTGTGTGCGTGTGTGTGTGTGTGTGGACGTGAGCGCGTGTGCCGAGCCCGGAGCCGCGTGGCCCCCCGGGTCCCCCGGGGCGGGGAGCGGCGCAGGGGTGTCGTGCTTGGCCGTGGAGCTCAGAAAAGTAAATCACAGACCACGTTCTCTGAGTCACCAAGGAAGGAACCTGAGTGTAGTGGGCAAGGCAGGCGCGGGACGTTCCTTGAAAAGGCCATGAACAGTCTTTGTGACACCACAGGGAGTGTCTGTGTGGTCCCACTGAACACGGCAAGGTTATGGCAGGAAATTCTAAAGCCTAGAAACTACTTAAAATCTAAAACATTGAAAAGTACCCCATCGCTTTTATCAACCCCCACCATAAAAAATCTTCCTAAAATAAGAACTTGATATATGCACACATATGTGTGTTGTGTATGTTTGTCTAAATGTATACGTGTGTGGCTTATATACTTGGTATTATTATGGTGATGTTTCAGAAATTAAGTGGAGAGAGGAAGGCTTTATACTCAATTACTCGTTTTTAATCCTGTTTTTTAAAATTATTTTTTTTAAATACTTGACCTGCATAAAAATAACATTCTGACTTAAAAATTTATGAGGCCAAAGTGAACATGTTTTCAAAGAAGCACATGCGAATACGTTTTCTGTTTAACATGTTAAAATACATTTTAAAACAAAGCACATTTAAAGATATGTATGAAGGTATGGTATCTTGAAGAAAAGATAGGAAATTCTGATTTTTTTCAAAGGGAAATAAAAGCTAATGTGTGTTTGTGTGCATGTGTGTGTGTGTGTATTTAAATGTGTCCCTTTGTTACTTTTCCTCTGAAGCTGCTATTTTGGGAATGTTAGGGACCCCTCCAGTCTCACTGTTTGCTCCAAATAAAAAAATCGAGGAGGAATCAGAATGAAAATCATATTCTCTCTCTCTCTTTCTCTTTCTCTCTCTTTCTTTCTCTCTCTCTCTCTCTCTCTCTCTCTCTCATTTTCACTCTCTCTTTCTGTCTCTCTCTTTCTCCCCTCCCTCCCTCTCACCCTCTCTCTCTCCCACAAAACAATTATTTAGAATCTTCCTTATACCGTGAAGCCAACCAACCCTATGCAGACTTTAGGGAATGTTTCAACAACATTCCGTGAGCACTGCTTTGGCTGGTCCAACTGAAGTTCTAATTTAGGTTTAAATTGTCTATTGTTGCAACTCATAAAGCACAACTTTTTTTTTTCTTTTTACGCAGAAAGTACTTAATTGAATTTGACAGGAAGCCTTAGTGATCTGGGGAAAAGATAACCATGGAGATTTTGATTGAAAAGCCATGCTATGCTCCCTCTCTGGATTACGTCCCATATCATGTTCTATAAGGGAATATATAAGTACACGTATACTTGCATTTCTGTTTTCTCTTTGTGGCCAGGAGACCGCAAGGCTCCAGAGCCTTGTCCCTCCTCACATGCTGCCCCTTTGAGCGCTCCAGCGGTTCACACGGGGGCTGTATGTTTCTTGGCTTTTGCCACAGCCAAAGCTGTCCTGCAAACTTCTCAGCTGAACCGAGAATCCCGCCCTGCCCTCACCTTCGTCCCGCCCCACTGCCAGGCAGCCGCGTGGCACGGGGTGCCGTGCCACATCCCGCACCCCTCCGCACCTGCGTGTGGAAGTGGCCGCCGAGTGGACAGGGGGATTCAGGCTTGTCTGCAGAACCAATCCCAAGAAGCTGTTCTTCTGTTCCACTTTAGGCCACCATACGTTAGGTCGCCTGCTTATCCCAGCCAGTCTGGGGCTGGCGGACGCCCCCTGTTTTCCTCCCAGCACCCCAACTATGGCACCTCTCAGGCTCCCATGACGCACCAGCCTGACCAGTACGGGTAGGTAGCCACAGGCCCCTGCGCGCTGCGGGGCCGGGCGTGGGGTTTTTTTTGGAACTGTCAGTGAACGTGCCATGTGGCTGCGAGAGTGATGCCCGGAACCAGACAGCAACAGGCCCAGCCCGAGAGGAGACCTGTCCCCCGGGTGGGGCGGGGGGGGGGGGCTTGTCTTCTGTTTATTTTCGTTCGTCGCGGGTTTTTCTATTCGTTTCGTCGCCGTCCCGTTTCGTCGCTCATCCTTACGAGCAGCACCGCGGCGGTCGGGTAGCAGCCGCCTGCATGCGGTCCCCGGCCCTGGCTCTGCATGGCTTCCGGCATGGCCCCTTCCCCTCCTGCCTGAGCGGGGACGGACGCCCTCCCCTCCGTGGCGGTGGTGCAGTCACTTCCCCTGCCCCCGAGCTGTCATTCTCCCCGTGTCGTCCAGGACCTCCTGTCGTGCAGCACCGTCCTGACTGTCCCTGTCACTCCTGCTGCTGCTGTGACCCGCCCCTGCACACACACACCCCAGCACACACACACCCTGCACACACACCCCTGCACACACACCCCTGCACACACACACACACCCTGCACACGCACCCCTGCACACACACCCCTGCACACACACCCCTGCACACACACCCCCCGCACACACACACACCCCTGCACACACCCCTGCCCTCGGAGCGCAGACGCCTCCTTTGCCCAGCGACGCGCATCAGGAGACACAACTTCGGGTCTTCATAGGACCTGTGAGGGGTTCCATTATGTCGTCACTGAGCACACACCGAGGGAGTTTCTCTTATTATTGCCTTCTCCCGAGGAGTTTTAGAATTTCGGAGTCACCGAGAAAAATGCAACCAGATAATCCCACACGGAATCTTCTTTCTAATCACAGTGTTGCCATGTTATTATCAAATACAACACAGGAATTACATACAGCAACAAAAAGTGTGTCTCTTCCTCCGACAAAACTATATAATATCAGGCTGTCACCATTTGAGATTGGTGAACGCTCTTAAAGTACGTTATTATTGAATGACTTAGTAAGCAAAAATATTACGATGGATAACCATTTTGCGCGCAGGAACGACGACTAGATTTTCCTACGTAGATTGAATCACGTTCAGTAGTTACTCTCAGTAGAAATGACCACATTTTTGCTTAAAATAAAACAGGGAACAGTCCACTAGCGTTGTTTGAAGACTAGCCGTATAGAACTGTGCTTTCCCGAACACTTGTTACGAATGCGTGGCACAGAGAGCGTTTTGATAGTTTTGGATTCAGTATACGTTTGTGTAGACAGCAAGAGCGAGTGATGATGTTGCAGTTGAGAGCCCCGAATCCTGTAAACATGGTTCTGAATGTCGACCAACAAGTACGAGGTTTCTGTAAACGCAATAATCCTAAACTGTAAACGTGATTCCCGAAGAGAAATGACAACTAGAGAATGAAGGGAGCGTCCTTATTTGGGGGAGGTTGTCTCTTCCTCTCTCCTCCCTTCGCGTGGCCCCTTCAAGGTCACGTTAGGAAGACAGCGTGGGGTGGGGGGCAGGGGGAAGAGCATTCATCATCGGCTGCTAAGCCGTAGGATCTGTCCTTTACCAGCTCAGGAGCCCTGTTTCAACCCACACGGCGAGTTGGGCTGTGCCTTGCCAAGCCACATTAAGCAGCTGTGTAAAATGAATTTAAATGGCATGCATCCGAGTGAAATGTCTTCCACTGGGGCAGAAAATCAATGTTGGCTCACCGGCACGGGAAGATCTGATCTGCGTCTCCGCCAGCCACTTCCAGGCGGCTTCCTTAGACAACACCTCCTCTCTGACTAAAAATAAGAAAAAGAAAGATGTTGGCGTTTCTGTGTAAATCTGAAAAAGTGCGCTTGGCAGAGAGAGGTCCCTCCCTGCAGGCCCACCCCCTGGAGTTTGTCCTTCCTGTCTGTAGTAGCCTTTCCATAAAAGAAAGAAAAATTAAAGTTTTATTTCTATTTTAAATCTTCTTTCCTTCCCACTTTTCAATACCCATAATCCGTCGTGCCTTTGCTTCAAGCAGAAGCTCGAATGTGGGAAAGCGTGTCGTACGTGTTCGGATGCCACGAGTGAAGAAAGTTGGTTTCCAACGTGCCTTTGCTTCTTCGCCTCACAGCCCCTTGCGTCCTTTGCCACTGGCAGCCCTGTCGGGTTACACTTAGGCTGGCCGTGTGAAACGCCAGTGTGCTAAGTAAGTTTCAGTTTCTGTTCGGAGAGGAGGACGTGGCTCACGCCTTCAGAAACCGTGTTCACGGTTTGTGATAATGACTTATTGCTCAAGTAAGGATCCCAGAGGGGCCGGAGCCTATGAACGAACCTGAAAAAGACGAATTAATGACCAAGGTAGCGAGCGAGTGAGAGAATGTGTGTGTGCAGTTAGAAGCATAATGCTCCCTGCAAAGGTGGGGGCTGTGGCGGTTACGCTTTAGTTGAGTGTAAGAGCAAACAGGGCAAGAACACAGGTGTGACTGGCTGGAAGCCATTCACTAGTGCCCGTTTTAAAGAGAGACACTGCAAGGGTAAAACCCACCTGCTGCACTGAGTATACGCTAAGGGTATATGGATGAATTGTTTTTTCTTTTTCACCTTTCGAGTAAAGGAATTCTTTATTTTGATTACAAGAGGATTTATAATAAAATGTGGGGAATCTTTTCGTTCAGGGACTAAATTGGCTGAGGAATAACATCCAGTTATTTGAAATGAACCATTTGTATCTGTCTAGGACCACCCCACGCACACTTTATACACACAGAGACTTTTTACTTGGAAAACGCATTGCCCTCTGCAGTTTTAAAGTGTTTCTAGTTAATGTAATACCTTTTTGAAGTAATGAGAGACAGCATTAGAAATACCGGTTGATCTTACTAAAAGCCGGGTTCAGGGATAGCAGAGGACTGTCACCTTCAGTCCATGTCTGATGGCTGTGTTCATATGGCGTCGTGTAGGGAGGATTCGGAGATGCCATCCGCACATAGGTGAGCCAGAGTCAGCGAGAAATGCAGGGGGAGGCGTCAGCCTGCCGCTTCCAAAGCATCGCGTGAATCCCAGGCTGTGGCACGGTCCGTAGCGGTTTCTGAATGACTGAAACCGTTATCGGTGACCTTTATGCTTCAAACACACACGCGTGTGCACGTGCACGTAACATGGATTCCCCTCAGTCATTCAGTGTGCTCCACATCCACTTACTCAAGGTGGCACCTGCTACTGTCTCACGGTTGACATCCCTGCCACAGATACGATGCATGATGTGTGGATTTGGATATTTCAGTCATCCAGGTTTTTTTTTTTTTTTTCCTAGAGGTGAGCTCCAATACAGTGCATGGCTTTAGCGAATTTGCAGAAGGCTGGGCAGCCCCAGCTAGAGCTTTGGGGGATACCGGAAGTCTGAGTCTGCCACCCCCAGCAGCATCGACTGCTAAGTCTTCAGTGACTTGCGATGGCTTGTGTCGATGTTCTGACACAGATCTCTAAGATGATATTTTCATAAGGAAAGGTTCCAAGAGGATGTAGAGTTTCTGTTACAGAGTAATAGAATTGCAGAGCTGGAAGGATTTTAGGTGTCATCCCGTCTCTACCCCTTGATTTTATGGTGGAGGAAACTAAGACCTACGATGACATTATCTGTCCAGGACCATTTAGTTAGTTACCGGCAGGGCGAAGCGGACCCCGGGGCCTCTCTCCCTGTCCTGTTGCTCACTCTTTCTCCTTAGTGCTCTCACTGTAGATGTTTCCTTTTTAAAAACACTCTTAGTTTTAGTTCTCCCTCGTGTCTAAAGGCCGTCCCAACTGTTAGAACCAAGTATGAACCAGCGTCTCAGTGGAGATGCTACTTCTTACGTGGAGGTCTGGATGTTTTTTCATTCGTTCAGCCTTCGCACTTAGGCTCGGTGTGCAGCAGGAGCCACATCTGACCTTGCGAGATGAAGTGATGGTTTACTCGATGCCACACAGACGACTGTGAGCATCTGTCCTTGGCATCCTTCGATTGCCTGCCAGTCACATTCGTTCCTGTGACTGGCGTGCAGCTGGTACAGTAAGGACTCAGAGCCGTGTGGCGTAGAATCAGAGGTCGCCATTTTTACCCGGATAAATGCGGACACCTGTCCAAGGCTGACACGAGGATGCCTGCTGTCTCCCTGCGGTCCCCAGAGTACTCCCCAGTGGCCTGACTGGACACCACACGGAGGGAGACTCGTAGATTTCTTAGTTTTGGAAAAATGAGTCAATCTGAAGAGTGTTCTTACTCTTGCCTGAAGGGAATTTCATGCTGAATATCATATAACCACAAGTCTGGGGACCCACATTGGAGTACTTGCCGTCATACCAAAAACGAGGATAACCGAAATTTTAAAATGTTTTTGTTTTTAGTAAAAGAGGCTATCGGAGGTTTTAATTAAAGGTTATTCTTTAATCTTAGCCACTCTTTGACAGAGCAAGTAAGTTCTGTGGCATCTTAGCCTTTAGGCAGCTTGATTGGTCACAGCCCAGCTCAGCCTGGGGAAGTCTGAGCCCCGCCTTCCTCTGCTGGGAGCAGCCGCTGCCCTCTCAGGCAGGGGTCGGGGGAGGTGGGGGGGTGGCAAACAGGCGCCCTCTGGGGGGACAGGCGCCCTCTGGGTGCATCGCCTCTTCTCCCTGTGTCTCACCTGCGCCCCACACCCACACACAGCTTCCGGCAACTGCTCTTTCCGTGAAGCGTATTTATAATTCATTTCCCCTGTTGCAATTTGCCAACAAAGCACTTTTTCTCTATTATTTCCCTCCGAAGCCAGCGTGACGCAGTTCTGCCGCCGGGCCAGGGGCCCCTGGTGTGGAAATACGCCAATGGCCGCCGTGCGCTCACTCGCGTGTCCCAGAGAAGGGGCGAAACCTTCTGTGTCGGGTTGTAGGGGGGAAGGGGGGGGGGTCCATGGTCCTGAAGGTCCGTGAGCACTTTGTAGCAAGAAAGATTCTGGCCCACTGGGTTTTGGGCCGTTAGGTATTAAAATAATAGCTGTGATTTGAAAAGTCCCGTTATTGAAAGACAAAGTTCCCGAAGGCTTAAATAGCATTTCTTATTTCTGCAACGAAATGTCTTTGCATCATCATCTAAATACCGTGCTTTATTTTTTTAGCCTTTTTTTTTGGTCTTCCAAATTGAAAATGTGAATGAGTTCTGTTGTGGTGTTTTTAAGATTACGATTTTGATCGAATCCTTTCAGAGTTAGAACTATTACAGCAGCCGTAAAGTCCATTTTTTTTTTTAGTCTTCAAAAAGCACAGGAACACGCTGATCAGAGTATGAATGTACGGCAACCCTTTGATGGACTGGAGCGAAGTTCCCCTGGTGATGATGGTGGTGTTTACTTAGCCTCGGAAACTCGGACGCAGCCACAGCCACAGCCCCACCCCCACCATGGGAAGGGAAGGGCGAGGCTCAGGAGCCTCTATTTTGTTCTTGGGTGTGTACATGGTGCTTTTATTCGCACAACGGCCTATCGCACAGTGGTTTGAAGGAATGAACGTGCTGCCGAGAGAGAGAAAGGCGACGTTGCAGGAGAGCCTGTGTGTCTCACGCGTCCCCGTCTGAGGACCGGCTGCGGCTGAAGACGGGCGCGGAGCTGGAGGGGCAGGAAGGGGCAGCTCCCACGCCCGGACGCTGACGCTTTCTCCGGATGGACGTCGCAGGAGGGAAACGCTGGACCAGATCCGGGGCGCGTGGGCCCGCGTTCCAAGGAGCTGGCGATGGGTCACGCAGACCTGGCGCCGCAGCTCACGCTTCGGGGGGCTCCCGACGGGTGGCCGCGGCGTCTCCTGGAATCCCGCTCGCCCCCTGCCTCGTGGTCAGCGCCCCCTCCCTCGGATGCTGAGCCGGGCCGGCCCTGCCCTGCGTCCCCGTGTGCGCCTCGCCGCCGGCGCTGTCCTCCCACCCGGGGACTCTCGGTGACACGTGCGGCTGGGTGGGGCCCCGCCAACCAATGAGCCCCCCCTGGGTGGGGGGGGGCGTGCCCTCGTCCGCACGGCCCTCCTGGCCCTCCTGCCGTCTCTGCCCCTGCACGCCCCACCCGCACACCCGCGGGGCTCAGAGCCCCACCCAGACCCGGACCCAGACCCAGACCCGGACGCGGCATCGCCGTCCGCCCCGCACCGGCACAGCCAGCAGCGCGGCCCGGCCAGGACCCCTCCCCCCCGTCCGGTTCTGGACGGCCGGGCCCGGAGCCCCCCGCCTCTCACTCAGGTAGGAGGCCCCTTCCTGATGCCCTGATGCCCGCGCTCGTGGCCGTGGCCCTTTCGGGGCGCGGCCCCCGCAGCCAGCCCCTCCGTGCGGTCACGCTGGCCGCGTCTCCACCCGCAAAGCTTTCAGGCTGATCCGGGGCGTGCGGGGTGGTTCTCCGTCCGAGGGCCGCTCACCGCAGCCGTGTTTGGAGGCACGCGGCAGGGCAGGGTGCGGAGGAGGCCGCGGTCCACGTCTCCGGCCTTGGGGAAGCCTTGCGGGTGTCCTGGGAAGACGTAGGTGGATCATAGGTGGGGCCGCAGCTCTGGCTGCGCCCAGGGCTTCGCAGGGGGTAGCAACTCCCTGAGGCTCCTCTTCCCCTTGACCTTCATTCTCATTTTGAATGCTGCTTCCATTGTGTAGATTTAAAAAACCAAACTGAGCAAGAAGGCGCAGCTACAAAGAAAGCCCGAATGTTCTGTGTCTTGCTTTTAAAGCTGCCTGTTAGGGCCTTGCCTTTGATTGCTAAGTGCTCAGCAGGTGAGAACGTACTGGGTCCTGCCCCTCCCGCTTCTCAGGGCAGAGCCACTGTGAGGACGCCGAGAACCTTTTTTTTTTTTTTTTTTTTTGCTCAGTGATAGGACTTTCCTGCCTGCAGTGTTTTTACTGTAATTTTTTAAGTGTTTTGCTTAAATTTCGTAGCATTGCAGCCCAAGGCCACCTTTCGCTCAGGAAATGTGTAAGAATTTTAGGAGGATTTGTTTAAAAATTAGAAATGACTGTATTGATACGTCTCCTGGTACGACAGCTCTGGACAAGGACATGCCACGTTAGAGGGCTTTACAAAGTATCGCTGGGACAAAGTACATGAGACAGAGAATGGTCCACTAAGGTCCACAAAGCCTGTGAATACGTAGAGGTCTGTGCCTTCTTAATTACCCCACTCCTAACACCACTCCGAGTAGTTGGTCGCTCGCTGGTGGCTGCTACTCCGCTTCTGAGCATTTGTGGGGCGGGTGGGTATGTTCCTCGTGTCTGAGGTGCCCGTACCTCGAAGGAGACCCACTTCCCTTGTCCCTCCCTCTACGCAGGAACAGGAAATCCTGGGCTAGACCGTGGGTACCCCTACCACCAAAAACGAATGGCCCTCTTTGTAATAAATTATCGGAGATCTTTTTTTTTTTTTTTATGTGATCTCAAGAGAAACTTTATTTATTTTTAAGTAAAGATGTTTCATGCAGTTAACAAAAGGGCACTTGTTTCTTTCTGTCTTGGCAACTAATTTCCCTCCCACAAGGGACAGCAGATGTCATTTTCCGAGACCAGGGAACTGTGTGCTGTTTCCATCTTGTCAGAGGCCAGGGGGAAGCTACATGTACCAGAACCCACGAAGTTCTGGGAGTCCCCTCAGACAGGCAGGAGGCAGGTTTGGGGGCCGACTGTGGCCCTGTGGCTTTCGTCTGTCTGCTCCCTGCACTTGAGGCAGCCAGAGCGCTGGGCGTCAGCAGGGAGGTGCCGACGTCAAAATCTGCGTGAAGCGTCTTCGAAAGGGAGGTTTTGAGTTCATTTTTGTGTGATTGCCAGGGCACAGTTTATAATAACAGCACAGGGGGGCTGAACAAGCCAAAACCACCCTATGCGACAAAGAGAACGTTCTTAATTATCAGTCACCAGATACTTCTGGCACTCTCTTCACACCCGGACAAGGACGGCCCTCACTTCACAATCCTTGAGCTCTGTGTGTGCCCCCGGTTGCTCTGAGAGCGAAGGCGGAGGCCAGTCAGCTGCCTCAGGGACGGCTCCAACCAGTTACCTGCAGCCAGGCGAAAAGGAAGCACTGAATCTTGAGATTGTGCAACAGGTGCCATTTCGGCCGTAAGAGACAGGGGCAGAGCCAACGGCAGGCTGAGACCGTCTGAGAAGTCCGCATGACGTCGTCGGAAAGAGAAGATGTGTCTGACGTTACACGCTTTTAAGAAACCCGGGATGGAACATGCCGTCTTCCTCGGTGGCTGGTGGAAGTAGCATCCACCAAGATGCAAAGGCGAAAATGGCAGCTCTTGGGGGAAAGGTGGAGACAAAGGAGAGAAATGCCTTAGACAGGAGCGGCCCTGTGGCCGCACCAGGTTATACTGGGGAGAGGCCCTCCTCCTGGGAGTGAGCCCGTAAACACGTCCCAAGAAAGACCATTCTCGAGAACGTGCTCACAGTTACCACGGCCCCTCTGTTGAAAGGGTCTTTTTCATAGAGCTGTTGCAAATAGCCCATTCTTAAAGGAAAAAACTAAACCCCAAATGTGTCAGTTACCAAAGGGGAGTTAGTTATTAGTTACTTGTTTGTGGCCGGAAAATGACTAAATGTGGCTGCCTTGAAAAGAGAGCACCGTTCCGGGCGAGGGGGGACCTTGGAGAGGAGACCCGGGCAGTGTTATAAAGTGGGGAGGACGGACGGAAGGGCCCACTCTGCCCCTACAGCTCGGAGGCCGCAGGCCCAAAGCCGAGCTCACGGCTGCTCCGGTGTGTCCGTCACTGCCCATCCTCCATCCTCTGGTGCAAGCCGGACACCGAGGCGACACCTGGGTGCACCTTCCCTTTCCTCACCTTATCTCACTCATCACCAAGACCCACCAGGTCTGCCTCCAGGGTCTCACTCAGCTCCTTCCCGGGACGGTCGGGGTAGCCGTGCAGCCCGCCGGCCCTCCTCCACTCGTCCTTCCTGCCTCCTGCTGTCCTCCCTTCCTCGCTCAGAGAACACTGCCTTCTAAACGCAGACCTGTATGCCATCTCTCTTGCTTAGCAAGCCCCAGCCTTTTCCCGTTTCTCTTAGGGCACAGACAGAACTCTACAGAACCGTGGCTTTGCGTGGTCTGGCCCTTCGCCCCTCTCCACTCTCAGTTCTTCCTGGTCCTCCGCACCCCACTGCCCCCCCTTTCCGTCCCTCAGGTCCCCTCCGAGGGGTGGGCCTGGAGGGGCCGGCATCCCTTCCTCACCGCCTGTTAGGAGGGCCCTGGCACATGCACCGCCCCTTATCCACACAGCCGGTGCCAGTCTACACTCGCTGTTCTGGTTATTTGACTGTCTGCCTGTCTTGTCTGTCTGTCTGTCTGTCTGTCTGTCTGTTTCTTTGTTTGTTTAGACCACTACTGTGCTCATTCTTACCCCTCTCCTCTCACACCTATCTTAAAACACCCATCTTGAACTTGAAATGGCTGGAGAACTATCAACTAAATAGAAGGTATTTCTGATTAATTTTAGTTATTTCTGGCACGTCTCTCTGAGTGAAAGGGGTGTCATAGTTTTTTTTTAAGTACCATGTGACTATTTTTATAGAAATCTACACATTTTAAGTCACTGGTCCTTCTGTTTGTTCTCTGTCTTAGGTTTAATGATACGAAGCCACTTCACCTGCATGGGACTGGTTCCTAGCCAGAGCCACTGGCTTGTTGAAATTATAAGATTACTTTGCCATCAGACTTGCGATTGCCTTTGTGTTCACAGGCAGATACTGGGGGGTTAGCACCCCAAGGATGGGCCAGGGCTCAGCAGCTCCCTTTTCTGGTTTGGTAGTGTTGTTCTGGAGACATAGGAGTCCTCTTCTCTCCTCAAGAGTGTAGATTTAAAATAATCTCAGCTGCAGTCAGTCATCCTGGGTACTGCTTTCACAGAGTGAGTGAGGCCCCAAGTCTTGGACCAGTGGTCTGGACACACACATGAGCATGGTTTGTGTTTATACAGCGTTTAAAATGGGGCATCCTTCGTACTGTTACGTAGATGATGGGAGCTCTCCAAGATTCAGCTCTGCTGGAATTGGGCTTTTTGACGTTCACGTTCCTGGTTTTGATAACTACCCTGGTTTTGAAAAGTACCCCACATTTCAGCCTTATAGGCTGATTTATTTAGTAAGTCATCTTCTCGGGTTTCATAACTCAGACTCCACCTGTCGTAACCATCTGTATAGAGAAAGGGAGCTAGCTACCTGTGGCAGCCTTGCACGACTTTCTAGTAAAGCATGCCTCACTCTGTGTCCGCTTGCACGCAGGAGTGCCGTTTGCAGGGGGTAAGCTAGAACTGTCCAGGCGTGGAGCTTCTCTCTGCCCTTGCCTCGGGGACGTAATGGGATGGCTTCACTCGTGTGATGGCGGTTTCCCAGCCGTTCTCTGCCTGTCCCTCCTCTTCTCCCAAGAGCTGTGTCAGAACGACGTTCCCGTTCAAGATCACGTTCACACTTCCCTGTGGGTCACTGTCAGAACACATGGTGGGGACTCATGCCGAAGTGATAAGGCCTAAAAATTCTTGCGAAGGACCACAGTCCACAGACTGTCTTACTTTAAATTTTGTTGCAGTTTGACTTAAAAACAGTATGTTTAGAAATGGATTCCATCCTGGTATTTCTAACTCCTAAATTCCCAC